>JAADVZ010000308.1:0-32079 GCA_023335925.1 Pythium phragmitis
AATATTGTTTCTGTCGAGCTGTGGGCGACGATGAGTGAGGCTCCGAAGATACAGTAGATCACTTGAGTCGCTTTCCTCGTTGATTTCGCTCTGCATTCATGCGTGAGATTACGGAATGACCACTCCTCGCTCGGATTATGACCTTCTTCCCTCGTGTAGAGTTCCCATTGTTCTTCACGCTTCGGTGGCCCACAGATGTGACGAACATAGTTGGTCTCTAAACTTGATGGTTTGCTGGCGTCCTCTGTAGCCTGATCCTACAGTTATCTTTTGCAGCCAATCAACGAAACATATCCGGTCGGAGCCAATCAGCGACGGATGCTGGCCAGCGATGTGTTTATGACTCGCCGAAGCACTCGGAACTTTGTTCGAACGTCCAGGCTGGAACGTCCAGTTTGCGTTGCATACGCTGGTGATGCATCGATCTTGAATGCGAGGCGTCAAGATGGCACGAGGAGTGTTGGTTGCGGAGTAGACAGCAGCCCATGGGGTCAATCCACCTGAAGGTCCGGGAGTTATGAATCCTCAGCCCTCGTGTGCTGCATGGTGGCTTCGGTTTTATTCCATGTGGCAGTCACGATGATAGATGTCATGTTCGCCCGTCACAATCCAAACGTCCGCCTACCACCCGCTTCCTCTTCCTCGTTGGCTTCTTTGACTCTGACCATCATGTGCCAGCTCACATCGGCCCCACCACCGCGCAAGCGTATCGCCGTGATCGGAGGCGGCATCTCTGGCCTATCCTGCGCGTATCTACTTCAGCGTCAGGCCAAACACGCGGATGTGGACGTTGTGCTGTTTGAAGAAAGCAGTGTCGCCGGCGGACACGCCCTCACGGTCGACATTGAGCTCACGCAGCGACTACCCGGCAGCGGCAGTGAGACTGAGGCGGCGTGTGTGCCTGTCGCCGTCGACGTCGGCTTCCAGGTGTTTAACCTTACGACGTACCCGCACTTGGTCGGGTTCTTTGAGGAGCTCGGTGTGACAAGCCGTCCGTCCGACATGTCGTTCGGGTGTTCCATGCCTTTCTATGGATCCGACGACGATTCGTCTTCGTACGCAACGTTCGAGTGGTCCAGCACGCGAAACCTCCAGACAATCTTTCCCGAGTACAAGACGCTGCTCGATGGACGACGTTACGATCTACTTAAGGATGTGCTGCGGTTCGAGAAGGAAGCCCCCGTCTTCCTCGAGGAAGTCAATCGCGGCCTGCACACCGACATGACAGTCGCCGGCTATATCGCTGCGTACACGTACAGCGATACGTTCCGCGATGTGTATATGCTGCCCATGATCGCGGCCATATGGTCCGTAGCCAAGATCGACTCGATGCAAATGCCCATGCGCACGCTCATCCGATTCATGGTCAACCACCACCTCCACAAGATCAAGAACCGCCCCAAGTGGCGCACAGTCGTCGACCGCAGTCGCCAGTACGTTGCGCGGGTCGTCGCGCAGCTCAAGCACGTTCGGCTGAACGCGGCGGTCGTGTCTGTGACCACTGTCGACGGTCCGGACGGGATCAGTTCCCAAGTGCAAGTGGAGCAAGCGAACGGCGAGCTCGAGCTCTTTGACGACGTCGTGCTCGCGACCCACACGGACGTGTCGCTTGCGATTCTGGGAGTTACAGCCACGCCTGAGGAGCGTGCATTGCTCGCCAAGATCAAGTACCAGCCCAATCGGTGCGTGCTCCACACCGATGCATCGATTATGCCGGCGAACCGAGCGCTCTGGGCGTCTTGGAACGTCAAAGAATTTCCCTGTGGCACCTCCTCGTCAACAGACGCGAAAGCCGCGCCTGTGTGCTGCTCTTACTGGATCAACTTGCTGCAGAACCTGGACAAAGGCATGCAGGACGTGTTTGTGACGCTGAACCCACCCCATGAGCTGGAGAATACGCTCATGGAGTTTGAGCTGAGCCACCCGACGCTCAATCGCGAGGCCGTCGAAGCGCAGGAGCAGCTCCCGACGATCCAGGGCAAGCGCCACATTTACTTTGCCGGCGCGTGGACGCGGTACGGCTTCCACGAGGACGGAATCCTTTCGGCCGTCAATGTAGCCGAGCTGCTGGGCAAAGCCTACGAGGCAGACGCCGTCCCAAAGACTCAGCTCGCGCTGACGTTGCCCTGGACGCCGCGGTCACCTTCGCCGGTCCCGCCGTCGCGATTGGCGCATGTTTGCCTCGGTCTCTTCGACGCGTATGCAGCCAAGTCGGTCGCTGTCGGCACGCTGCGACTGCTTCTTCCGGACGGCTCTGAGCGCGTGTACGAGAGTAATGCCCCGGCAGTCGACAAGCACGCAGTCGTGAGCAAGTCACTCCACCGATACCACGGCGTGGACCTGAGCACTGTCGTCGTGCAGCTCAAGGTCCACGATCTCTCCATGTTCCCACGGATCGTGTTTGGCCACTCGAGCATTGCGATGGCAGATGCGTACATGAGCCAGCTCTTTGACATCTCGCTCGAGGACCGCGTGACGCGGCACCGTGTTGAGCTAAAGCAGTACTCGGACACCAGCGACAAGGCCGATGACGGCTTGGCGATCTTCCTTTACTGGTGCGCGCTCAACCTCAACAAGATTGAGAGCAACAAGAACCTGCTGGGCGGGCCTGCGCAGTTTGCGGGGCGGCAGCTCAAGGCGTTTTACCACTGGCAGCGACAGTTCAACACGATCACGCAGGCCAAGAAGCACATCTCGGTGCATTACGACCTCGGCAACGACCTGTATGAGCTGTTTCTCGACAAGTCGATGACGTACAGCAGCGGTATGATGGGGCTTGGGAGTTCGACTGACGAAGAGGCCGACTCGCTCGAGCAGATCTCGCGGAACCTTGAACAGATGCAAGAACGCAAGCTCGAGCACGCGTTCCTCGCTGCCAACATTCTCGACGGCCACCGCGTGCTGGAGATTGGCTGCGGGTGGGGGTCCATGGCGATCTACGCCTGTACGCGTGCACAGTGCCAATGGACGGCGCTCACTCTGTCGACAGAACAGAAGGTCTTGATGGAAGAACGCATCGCAGAGGCAGGACTGAGCGACCGCATCGAGGTGCTGCTTACGGATTTCCGCGAGCTCGCACAGATGCCCACATACCAAGGCTCGTTTGATCGCGTCGTGTCGCTCGAGATGATCGAGGCGCTCGGCGATGGGAATTTGCCAGGGTACTTTGCCGATATCAACCGTTTCCTCAAACCAGAGACCGGCCGCGTGCTGATCCAGGCCATCACGATCCCGGACGACCGATATGAGCAGTACTGCAAGTGCACAGATTTTATCAAAGAGTTTATCTTCCCGGGCGGCCATTTGCCGTCGCGCGCGCGGATCTACTGGGCCATCGAGGAGGGCAACGCGATCTTGCGTAAAGAGAGAATGACAGGCAACCACGAGCTCGCGCTCACGGAAGAAGTCGAGTTTGGCAAGGCGTACGCGTCCACACTGCGCGCGTGGCGTCTGCGCATGCTGCGGAACCGCACGGTGATTCTCTCGCTCAGAGACGATGCCAACGCACAAAAGTACGACACGCGGTTTGTGCGCATGTTTGAGTGGTACTTCGCCTATTGCGAGGTCGGGTTCCAGCAAGGTCTCATCCACGTGCGCCAGTTCGTGATCGAAAACAAGTCGGGCGTGAGCTCTGCACTCCCTCTACTCCCAAAGACGCTGCGCGCCGGCCGCAACGAGAAGATTCGCACCATGCCGTTCACGAAGTTCGAGAGCCAGATTCTCACGGGCTCGGTCTTCCACGCGCGCCACGACGGGTTCAGGAACACGTTTCGCTACGACACGGTCATGATGCTGCTCAACTTGGACGATCTGTACACCAGTCGACTTTTCCAGAGCCGCTCATACCTGTCACTCAACCGTTCCAATTTGCTCGCCTTCCACCGCGCCGACCATTTCGGCGATCCCAAGCGGACGCTCAAGTCCAGCGTCCTGCAGCTCATCCAAGACGAGTGCCTAGTGGACGCCGCGGCACTCGAGGAGCAAGTAGGCACGGTCTTTCTGCTCACGACGATCCGGTGCATGGGGTATTGCTTCAACCCCATCTCGATCTACTATTGCATGGCATTGGAAGACCCGTCCGCATGTCTCTATGTCGTACTCGAAGTGA
The DNA here is from genome assembly GCA_023335925.1 of Pythium phragmitis. Classification (NCBI taxonomy): domain Eukaryota; phylum Oomycota; class Peronosporomycetes; order Pythiales; family Pythiaceae; genus Pythium; species Pythium phragmitis. Next base: position 4,109 of record JAADVZ010000308.1, read on the forward strand.
CCAACACGCCGTGGCTCGAGAAGCACTGCTACGTGCTCCGCACCAACAGTACGACTGGCGCTGGCGACAAAGACGACCTCATCGACGTGCGCTTTATCAAGGAGATGCACGTGTCGCCGTTCTTCAAGATGGACTGCGAGTACCGAATCCGCTTGAATCACCCAGGAACGCTCATGGAGAAGCCGGCGACCGAGTTCCGCGTGCTGCTCGAACTCCACCAGCGCCGACAGCGTGATGGAGAAGAACCCGAGCGAGAGCTTGGCAAAAAGCTCTTCACGGCGACCCTGAACCTTACGTCCCATGCACAGCAAGTGCAGACAATCGAGAAGACCCAGGGCAAAGCGGCCGCGGTGAAACACGAGTTATTCGTGGCGTGCGCGATGGCGATCATGGCCTGGCAGGCGCAGCTGTACATTCACTGGCAGGCGATCAAGCTTGCAATCAACGGTCAGCCAATCATCAAGGCGAAGCACCCCGCGTACACAGGCAAGCTGCGCTCGGTGACGCGGTACTCGGCAGATCTCGTCAAGCACCTCTTCGTCTTTGCGGTCGCGCTTGTCGGCCTCGGCGTGATCAAGACGCTCACGTACGCCACTGAAAAGCCCTTCGTTGGCGTTGCGGGCGCTGTCGCAACGGCATTGGCGGCAGTGGTGCTACTGTAAAGTGCAGGACGAAAAGAGGGACGATCCATTTCAAGTAGTTATTCTTTGCGCGCGTCACATACTTTCTCACTACTTTTGATTGGTTGTAATAGTGTCAAGTAATCTACCATTGGCGGATATTCTAAACCGTACTTAAGTGGACAGATAATGTCTTCCCCTCGCGCGCCACAACTGCTCTGCCGCCAAAACCCAATTTTCGCGCCAAGCCCCAGAGACCCAACCATCATGGCGGGCACCAAGCGCGAGGACGCGCCGGATCTGGATGCGATGGACGAGGCGGAGCTCATGGCGATGGAGCGCGACGCCGCCGAGGGGGCCAAGCGCGCGCGCCGCGACGACAGCCGCTTTCGCGCCGACGCGCAGACGACGTTTGCCGAGGATCTCGAGTCCATGGCGCCCATTTCCACGGCCGCGACCGCGTGGCCGCGCAAGCCCGTGCCCAAGATCGACCCGGCGAGCGACGCGATCGCGTTCCAGTGGATCGATATCGACATGTACGACGGCCCGCCGCTGGCGAAGAACCCCAAGGCCGGCGAACCCGTGCCCGGGCTCGTCGCGAATGGCTCGTCGTCCACGCAGCAGAATGCCGCGATCATTCGTCTCTACGGCGTCACGGAAAAAGGCAACAGCATCATGATGCACGTGCACGGGTTCCTGCCCTATTTCTACGCCGTGTGCCCAGACCACGTCGACGAGAGTCGCTGTGGCGATGTCCGCATGGCGCTCGACGCGGCCCTCGCGCAGCGCGACCGCGACGGCGCCGCGACGCATGTCGTTGGCGTGCAGTTGGTCACGGACAAGATGTCGATCTACGGATACCAGTTCGACCAACCGATCAAGCTCTGGAAGATCTACTTGAGCATGCCGTCGTACGTGCCCAAGCTGCGGTCGCTTTTGGAAGGCGGCGTCACGTTGCCCGGTACGCCATCATCTCTCCCTCTCTGATTCTATACACTCGGTCGCTCATGCTGGATCTCGATACACTGGCAGGCATCGACTTTCGTTCGTACCAGACGTACGAGTCCAACGTGCCGTTCATTCTGCGGTTCATGATTGACCACGAGATCAGCGGCTGCAACTGGGTGGAGGCACCCGCCGGGAGCTACGCGATCCGTGGCGCCGGTAACAAAAGATCGCTCTGCCAGCTCGAGATCGACATGGTCTACAACAACATTGTGAGCCACGCACCGACGGGCAAATGGAGCAAGCTCGCGCCGTTCCGCATCCTGAGTTTTGATATCGAGTGCATGGGCCGCAAGGGCCAATTCCCAGAGGCCGAGAAGGACCCGGTCATCCAGATCGCCAACGTACTGCAAGTGCAGGGCGCTGACGGACCGCTCGTGCGCAATGTGTTTGTACTCAACACGTGCAAACCCATTGTCGGCGCCCACGTGCTCGAGTTTGAACACGAGGGCGACATGCTGGAGAAATGGGCCGAGTTTGTGCAGCAAGTGGACCCAGACGTTATCACGGGCTACAACATTGACAATTTTGACGTTCCCTACATCCTCAACCGCGGAAAGGCGCTCAAGCTTGCGCGCCACGGCTTTCTCGGCCGGCTCGCCCACACAGCGGCGTTCATGGAGAAGAAAACCTTCAGCTCGGCGCAACTCGGCAAGAGTGAGAACGTCAAGACCACGATCCATGGGCGGTGCATGTTTGACCTGCTGCCAATCATGCGGCGCAGCCACCAGCTCAGTTCGTACTCGCTGAACGCCGTGAGTTCGACCTTTCTCGGCCAGCAGAAAGAGGACGTACCGCACGGGATCATCTCGGACTTGCAGCGCGGATCTGATGACGATCGCCATCGACTCGCTGTGTACTGTCTCAAGGACGCGTACCTACCGCTGCGGCTGCTTGAAAAGCTCTCATTCCTGGTCAATTATGTCGAAATGGCGCGCGTCTCGGGCGTGCCGATCCCGTTTTTGATTGAGCGCGGCCAGCAGATCAAGGTCTATTCGATGCTCTTGCGGAAATGCCAGCACGCGTCGCTTGTCGTGCCCACGCTGCCGCGCACCGGCAACAATGACGATGCTGGCTACGAAGGCGCAACGGTCATTGAGCCCATGAAGGCCTACTACGATGTTCCCATTGCGACGCTGGATTTCGCGTCGCTGTACCCGTCAATCATGCAAGGGTACAACCTGTGTTACTCGACGCTGGTCGCTCCAAAAGACGTGGCGAAGTTGGCCACAAGCGACTACACGACGTCACCATCGGGCGATGTGTTCGTCATCGGCGCCAAGAAAAAAGGCATTCTCCCGGTCATTTTGGAAGAGCTGCTCGCAGCGCGAAAACAGGCCAAGCGAGACATGAATGCCGCGACCGATCCTATGGAGAAAGCCGTCCAAAATGGGCGGCAGCTCGCGTTGAAGATCAGCGCCAACTCGGTGTACGGCTTCACGGGGGCCGTTGTCGGCCAGCTGCCGTGCATCCCGATCGCGTCGAGTATCACGGCGTACGGCCGCCAGCTTTTGTTTCGCACACGTGAAGAAGTGGAACGCATCTACACGATCGCGAACGGGTACAAGGCTGACGCCCAGGTCGTGTATGGCGATACGGACTCGGTCATGGTCAAGTTTGGAGTGTCTACCGTCGAAGAGGCTATGCCGCTCGCTGAGGACGCTGCCAAACGCGTCTCGGCAATTTTCCCGTCTCCAATCACGCTCGAGTTTGAGAAAGTCTACTTCCCGTACCTGCTCATGAACAAGAAGCGGTACGCCGGATTGCTGTGGACCAAGCCGGAGAAGTACGACAAGCTCGATTCGAAAGGTCTGGAGACGGTGCGGCGGGACAACTGCCTGCTGGTGCGGCGCATGGTTGAGTCGGTGCTGCGCAAGATCCTTATCGACCGGGACGTGCCGGGGGCGATCAACTATACGAAGAACATCATCTCGGAGCTCTTGCAGAACCGGATTGACATATCGCTGCTCGTGATCACCAAGGGACTCAAGAAGACCGTGGACCAGGACGACTACAAGGTCAAGCAGGCCCACACCGAACTGGCCGAACGCATGCGGAAGCGTGACGCCGGCTCAGCGCCGGCGCTGGGCGAGCGCATCGCGTACGTGATTGTGGACAAGGGCAAGAACACGCCGCTCTACGAAAAAGCCGAGGACCCCGTCTACGCGCTTGAAAACAACGTGCCGATCGACTGCGACTACTACCTCAAGCAGCAATTGCAGAACCCGCTCGAGCGGATCTTTGAGCCCATCATCGGCATGAACAAGGTCAAGTCGGACCTGCTCAACGGCGAGCACACGCGCAAGAGGTCCAAGCCCGGCGCCAAGCAGAACAGCGGCGGTATGATGAACTTTGCCGTCAAGAAGCTCAAGTGTCTCGGCTGCAAGGCGCCGCTCAGCGGCTCGGGCGCGCTCTGCAAGAGCTGTTTGGAGAACGAGGCCCAAGTGTACACCAAGCAGCTCGAGTCGGTCAATGAACTCGAGCAGTTGTTTGCGCGGCTCTGGACGCAGTGCCAGAACTGCCAAGGCAGTCTCCACCAGGACGTGCTGTGCTCGAGTCGCGATTGCCCCATCTTCTACAAGCGCATCAAGGTGCAGAAGGATCTCGGCGAGGCGCAGACGTCGCTCGAGCGTTTCCAGTCCGTTGAGTGGTGAGTGACTCTAGTTGAAGCTGCTGGAAGTGCGTTATGTCGTACATGACGCAACATAAGATGAGAAAGTCGTTCATATGCAACATAGTTGGGTCTGTGTCCCTTTACGCGTTCTTTTGGAAACACTTTTCCAACTGCCCTTTCTCTTCCCCGGAATGGTTGACAGTTAGCACGCCTCGTCTCGTCTTGTCTTGACTGCGCTGGAAATTTAGTTCGCCACAATGGAGCGAATGGATTGGCTAAAAATCGTTTACGTCATGGTATCCCGGATGTCCCTCGTTTTGAATCGCATGGGTTGGGCATTGCGAAACTGTCCTGCAACGTTCAGCAGCTGTGCCATAAAAACACTCCGCAAGTGAGTTTGACCATCCGGCACCCAAACCATCTTGTGTGGGTGGGCACCTGTAAGAGACCCTCTTCACGACCTCCTCATTAGTCTTTCCGCCAGGGGCTGGTTAGTCAACTGCATGCAGTGTGAGTGCACATGTGGCGCATTCACTTTGTTCGAAATGGTACATAATAATTCCTTCACCTGACCACAAAGCAGTTCACTGAGTGGGGTGGAACATTGCGAGTCGCACGGCTATAGAAGCCTGAAGTAGGAAGGAGCTGAAACGCATCAGCTGGCGCATGCGTTCTGGCCCGACTTGCAGAAATGCATAAACTCCCCCAGTTCCCACAGCCCTTGAACAGCAAGAGACGCGCCAACAACCTCCAAGAACCATGACGCGCGCCTTTGTCTCTTCCCAAAATCAAGTGAAAACGAGGTTTTCATTTCCTTCTGCAATTGTATTGGACAATCATGAAACGCTCCCGGCACCAGAAGAAGAAGCATCAGAACAGGAAGAAGAAGCACGTGAGAAGGGGGATGGGACAGAGAAGAGAAGGAGGGCAGGTTCGTAGTGTGCTGTAGGTATCGACCACTTATTAGAGCAGCTCCGCCCGAGCCTCGGGTAAGGCAATGCGAAATCCAACCAGCACTTTGAGGGTCCAACCTGACCAATAAAATATACCATCCGCACACATGTACAAAACACGCCACTCCTACCGGAAAACACTGAGAGAATGGCCGCCTCAACACACACTACTGTAGCATTGCAGCGAGGATGGCGTGTCCCCATTTTGCGAAACGCCCCGAGCTGGACCAACAATAGGTAAGTGAAGGGGAAGGGCTCCTGACGAAGAGAAGTCGATCGTGCTCCGTGTTGCACCGTTCAGGTGGAACAGGGAGCCCAAGAGACCCGGAGACCAGCGCCATTTCGGTTACTGTTTCTCCGTATTTCCTTATGCCATGCCCCAATCCATACAAACTTCAAGTCAATTCACAGTCTGGTCGCATCCAGGATGATGATCTTTTTTCCCTGCCTCCAAAAACCACCGCTGGGACTGTGCTTCACCGGACCAGCACCCCTTGCCCTGCTCCAGTGATTAGAATTTCCACCAATCAGAGGTGCCTCCTTCCCACCACGCAAAGCACCAGAGTCTGTTCCTCATTCTAGGATTTCGACCAACACTGGGAGCAGACTTTCGGGAGGGGATAATGCCCAACACTGGCCGCTTGTACGCGCCGCCGTCGACTGCCACCGCCGCCTACCGCGAGCGCTACACGCGTCCGTACTCGACCGTCTCTCATCCCATGGGCGGTGCTTCATACAACGCCAACGCTGTGGCCGCTGCCCCGCCGAAGGGCGCTATGGCGCCTGTTGCTTACTCGCTGTCGTCGGTGTCGATGCGGCGCCAAGTGGCGGTGGACAGTGGGGAGTATGCGCCGTATCCCAGCGCCCAGGACAGTCGCCTCCGCTACGCCAACGACCGCCAGTGGACTTCCACCAACGCGTACACGGAGAAGCAATCTACTCGCGCGCGTGCCTGGTCGGAAGACGAAGAGGATGAGCAAGTCTCCGTCCACCGCGGTGCTCCACTGACTTCTCCACGACAGTTCCGCCCGATGGAGATGGGTCGACAACCGCGCGTTGCGTCCTCTTTGATGTATGACTCAGCAATGACCATGTCGAACCGAGGGTCATTTGACTCGATGCCACACACGTCGACACTGCCTCGCCTATCGTCTCTGCTCAAGCGAAGCTCCACGGAGGCTGAAGAGTACGAGAGTGAAGACCGGTTCTTGACGCGCAAGCGTGCGCGCGAGGCTTCTCCACCCAATGATGATTACGAGCACCAAGTGAGGACGACAAATCAGTATGTGTACGAGGAGGATGGCTTCTCCGATCGCCGTGCCGCGTCAAAGTATAATGCTGAAGCTTGGGGCGGGGAAACCCGCGCGCAAGACACAATGCGTACGATGAGACGTGGCATGATGAACATGCAAGTGAGAAATCCGCGTTCGTACGCGGACATTGCTCAAGAATCCGTTGTTCACGCCAGCCAGACGTCGCCTATATCGTCAGCGCGACAGTTTGAGCAGCGTCCGCGATACCCGTACATGACAGACGAAATCGTCATGCCGCCCAGCTCCAGTGATCACACAAGAAGGTCAAGCACGATCCACCGTGAGAAACAGTCAGCTGCCAGACAGGAGCAGTATGAGCTGCCCGCGAGAGCGTACGACATGCAGCAGCAGCGCAGCTATTACGTGCCAGAAACGCAACGCAACGAATCGTCTCCGGTTGCTGTCAACTCACCACTTCCCACTGGAACTGCCCGAGATCGCTTCTCCCCCGTCCGACGTCATTCGGACAGCAAGGAAGCGGACTACGTGATCGAGGCTGCGGCAGATCTTGTGGAGGAACGCAGCCCGAGCAAGCGAGAATCCATCACGAAGTTGCTACTCAAGTCGAAGGAATTTCTCAAAGCCAAGAGCCTCGTCCGCAACCGCAACAACGAAATCGACTGGGTGGCCACGTTCCTCAATGTGGGTTTTGAATCGAACAGCATTTATTCGCTGATGTGCCCGCTGCGCAAGGGGCGCTGGAAGGTGGAAGAAGAAAAGTACACTATGGAGCTGCTGCGTCTGATTGAGAGTGGGATCATCCGCCTCCGCCACGGCCAGAGCATCCGAGGGTTCATTGCCAAGAAACTGCATAGTGACGACATGCGTGTGCTCAAGAAGCTCAGCAACTGCAAGATGTTCCACTTTGCGAGACTCATCAACCCGCGGATGTCGGATGAAGAAGAGATCGACAAGAGCATGCCCAACGTGCGCGCCAGTCTGGATCGGCTCGACAAGCTCAAGGCCGAGTTCCTCCGGTCCGTCCAACTCGAAGCCCTCGTCGCCGTGCGCAAATACTTGAGTGACACGTCGATTCGCGATCTGCTCAATGCTCGCGACTGAGCATTCCACCACCTATGTTTCTTTGTGTGGGAAGATCTCTTGAATATCATCAGTACAGTAATTCGCTTTCCCGTGATCGCTTGTGAGACATGACGATCATGTCTCCATCGTGGGATTGCCGTAGTTTGCTTCAATGTGTTCAACGTATGACTGACTGTCTCATGAAAGAGGATCCTCCGCTGACCCACCGCCCCCACCACCAGAAGGACAGATGACAAGTTCCCGTGAAACTTGAAGATGCAGACTTTGTGACCCAAAGCAAATCACTTTTACAGCCAATCAGAATGGTTTATTCGAGAAGGTGTCCCGAACGGAGTCAGGATATCGTCTTTTCAGCCAATCATAGAGATTTATTCTCGAAGGTGTCTCGAAGGTTGCACGACGCCCCCTCTTTTCGGTCCTTGTCTTTGTCGGCTCGCTCCCACCCAGCAAAAGGGAATAAAAGTCTTGGATCGTATCATCACCATGCTCGGCCGGCGCGACGCTCCGCTCGCGACCCCCTCGCCAGGAGACGGTACTGCCACGCGGGACGCGACGCCACGACGAGACTCGCACGCGCAGCGGGCTCCTCCGCTCCCTCGCTACGCGTTGGCGGCGGCTGGTAGTCGGAGCCGCAGCCAATCGGAAAACACGCTCGGACAGCTCTCAGTCCGCGCAGGGCGTATCAATACGGGCGGTGGCGGATTGATGCTGGACTCGGATGAGGAAGAAGAGCGAGATCGCGCAGATCCCGGACGCGGCGCCGGCTCCATTACGCCACCACTGGATATCGGAGGGGGCGGCGGCACCAATGGCAACGCCACGCAAGCAACCGCAAGCGCTTCGTTTGCACCCGTGCGGTCGCGCTTTGGGAGGCGCGAACTCTTCATGCAAGGACGCGATTCGCCGAGGTCCTCGGACGACGAGGACGCGGAAATACAGATGTATTCCACGAGCTATGCCGGCCCCCGCGACCTGTCCAACTTTACGTTCGAGTGTGTTGACTGGCGGTGTCGACCAGCGAAATGCATTGATCACAGTCCCTGACGGCGTATGCTCTGGCTTGTAGAATGGTTCAAATGACGGGCTACCTGGAAAAGCAGAGCACCAAGAACCCCGACGTGTGGAAGCGCCGGTGGTTTGTCATGCAGGAGAGCGCGTTGTTTTTCTACCGCTCGGAAAGCGATGCGATTGACACCAAGCCGTCGGACCGCACGTGCTGCGGAACCATTCCACTCGATAGCGTCCACTCGGTCACGACTGCGGTATGTCTGCTGATATCTCATGGCAAGGGCGCAAACGTTGAGGTTTCTGATGATGGGCATTTGATTTCTATAGAAGGACTATGGCGTCGGCGCGTTTCAGATTCGCGTGTCCGAGCGCAAGTACATTTTACGGGCCGACACAAAAGAATGCGTGCGTTTGTCGAGTGCCATCTCCTCTGGGGAAGCGTGGATAGCTCTAATCTGTGTTACCACCACGTAGATGCACGACTGGCTGTTCAATTTCCAGAAATCCATCGCCAACATCATCTCGGTGCTGCTTCGCTCCAAATCAGACCATCGCTTCCATCGCGTGAATCTGTCCCGTTCTAGAAGAGTGAGTCTTCTGTTGTTGTTGAGTCGTGGATGTCTCTGTACCCTTTCTCACGTTGTGGTGCCTTCCGGTAGAGCTTTTCCAAAGTCAGTCGCAGCGTGTCGCTCGACTACCAAGAGTATACAGACTATGGACGTATGTCGGCCGACTTCCCGTCGCACCATTTCCAGTACGGACTGCTCGATGCCGAGACCTTCTCGGACGACTCGGTCGGGGACAACACGAGTTCCCGCGCGAGCCCGCGTCGCGCAAGCAGTCCGCTGAGCTTTTCACAGTATGGGCCGCGTAGCCCCGTCGCCATGTTTGCCTTTGACCCGCCGTTCGAAGCGATGGGCGGCGACGAAGGCCAAGGCGTGGGGGACTTTTACGCTGGCAATAACGGACCACTCATTGAAGGGAAAGAGGATGAAGACGACGACCACGACCACGACACGTTTCCGTCAACACACGCTGCTGCTGCCCAATCTGCTCACCCATCCCCATCCCCACCGACGACCAGTGCGTCTCCCATGTTGACACCGACGTTTTCACCGCCCGTGTCGACCGGCAAGTATATCCCACGGTTTCTCCGAGACCGGCAAGCTGCAGAAGCCTCGGCGCCGCCGCCACCCCCGAGCGACGCGACGTCTCCGCCTCGCCCGAGCCCTCCGTTGCGGTCCTCACTGAGTTGGCTCATGCGCGGCTCTCGCGACAACTATGCGATCTGCACGAACGAGAGTGAGACAGTGTATTTCGATGACAACAAGAGCTTCACGGCCGGTAGCGAATCGCACGGCGTGACATCGCTCATTGGCGTGCGAAGCAAGCTGGAGGACGTGTGCTGCTGCGTGCCCGACCTGAACGACTACCTGCAGAGTGATGAGTATTCCAAGCATTCGCTGTACGCGCTGTTTGACGGTCATTGCGGTGTGCGGGTGCGTACGATCAGAAGAGATGGCTTGAAGCGGATGGATATGCTATGCTCACTGTTTTGTTTCTTCGTATCTCTCTTTTCGTAGGCCGCCCAGTATCTCGACGAGAAGCTTTTGAAGTATCTGTGCGAACACGAGGCGTTCATGTCGAACGCTCGCCAGGCCTTTCAAGACAGCTTTAAACGCATTGACGACGAGTTCTTGGCGAGAGCGACGGCCGAAGTATGTTATACTGAAGTAGTACGTTTACCTCGGAGCTGACATTTGTTTCTTCTTGTGATGCAGTTGATGGGCGACGGGAGCACGGCGGCGGTCGTGCTCATTCGTGGAAACAAGCTGCTGACAGCAAACGTCGGCGACAGTCGCGCTGTCGTGAGTGTGAATGGCGTCGCGCTGGACGTAATTGAAGAGCAGACGCCCGGTCGGCCCGACGAGCGAGCGCGCATCGAGCGGCTTGGTGGATGGGTCAAGGAAGAGCGCGAGCTGCAAATGTCCAAGCTGCATTCGATGGACCTGAGCGACCCGTGGATCCAGCAAAAGGCTGAACGCGTCGTGCGCTGGGTCAGCGTCTACCGTGTGAACGGAGAGCTCGCTGTCTCGCGCGCGATTGGCGATATGGACTATAAGGGCAAGGCACTGACGGATTACCAGTTCTGGGGGTTCCCCGAGGGCCACGATCGCCAGTTCCTGGGCGATCTCGTCGTGTGCGAGCCCGAATTCAAGGTTCGTATTGATTTGGGTTTCCTCCGGGCTTTGCGCTTTTGAGCTCACGTTGTTTATGTGGGGGTTCACAGGAGATTGAGATTACGCCCGAGGTCCATTTCCTGGTGCTCGCGTGCGATGGTCTCTGGGACACGATCACGAGCCAGGAGGCAGTGAATCACGTCAAGGAAAAGATCGCAGAAGGATACACGACGAGCCAGCTCAGCCACTCGCTGGCAGATCTCGCGATCCGCTCGGGCTCATCAGACAACGTGTCGGTCATTGTCGTGCTCTTTCAGCATTGATGATGTAGACGGCACTAGCAGTGACTATACCAGTAGAAACTCATTCGTTTCTGTGCGGATGCAGAGGACTGTAGACCGCCCAACACCGCTCAGAGATGCCTCTTCCAAATAACATTGCAACCAATATTTAAAAAGCGATACCTCTTCCTCTTGTTGAGTGCCAAGTCCAAGATGCAGTACGCTCCCCCTACTCCATGGCCTTCACAATGTCGTCAACAATGCGCTTGAACGCCGGCGCCGCGGACGACTGCGGGTACTCTTCCAGGAACGACACGCCGTCCTCACAGGCCGTCGTCATCTTGTCGTCCAGTGGCAAGCGACCAAGAAAGGGCACGTTGAACGCCTTGGCCATGGCCTCGGCACCGCCGTTGCCACCCGACGGGAACACCTGCATCTGCACGGCGTACTGCGCAAGCTCTGGCGCCTTCTCTTTGAGGAGCTACAGAAAATACATACAGTCAGCTCACTCTCCTTCCTCCCCTTATGAGTACTTTAACGCACCGTCATGAAGTCGACAGTGCTGTCCGTGCCATCGGGCTTGATGAACTTGACTTCGTCAAGGCCGCGCTGGAGACCGCTCATGTTCTCGACCACGCCGAGCACATCAATCTTGGTCTAATGGTCCAGTTGGTCCAGGTTAGTCACCACCACACCCCATGAGATGAAACAAAAGCGCACTCCACCTTGCGGCAAAAGTTGAGCTCCTTGCGCACGTCGCTCAGCGCGACTTCCTGCGGCGTCGTCACGACCACAGCGCCGTCGAGACCAGCCTCTTTCATGTACTAGAGTAAACAAAGACAAGCGGTCGTCAGGTCTCGTACACATAGCTACGCCCGTCGTTCAGCGGGTCGTACCTGCACAATACTAATGTGCTCGTCCGACGTGCCCGGCGGCGTGTCAATGATCAAGTAGTCGAGGTCGCCCCACTGGACGTCCACAAGAAACTGCTTGATGATGCCGCTCTTCTTGGGGCCACGCCAAATGATCGCGTCATCTGCGTTGGGCAACATGAAGCCGATCGACATGACGCCGAGGTTGTCATCCACGTAGACGGGTGACCAGCCGGCGGCGCTCTGGTGGACTTCATGGCCCAGCAGGCCGAGCATGCGCGGCACACTTGGACCAGTAATGTCGACGTCGAGCAGGCCGACCTGGAAGCCCTGACCGGCGAGCGCAAACGCGAGCTGGCACGCGACCGTGCTCTTGCCGACGCCACCCTTGCCCGAGAGCACGAGCAGCTTGTGCTTTACATTGGCGAGGCGCTGGCGCACATCCGAGACCGCTACAGACAAGAAAGGCCATCAGCATTCCACCATCAGCAGCGTCCAGATCTTCGACGCACCCGGATCGGGCTTGCGTGCCTCGCCCGACGCGCAGGCGCTCTGGTTGGGGCACCCGGCGCAGCCAGACGCCTTCCCGGCCATGTCGGATTCCACCCCGACGCATCCTGCTCCACGGCCATTCGTTTCGTCAGCACCTCATCTCTCACCACTGCCATGGCTCAAGACCGCCACTACGCAGATAAAGAGAGACAGTGACGCACCGTCGTTGGCGCCGCTGGGGACAGAGTTCTGCATCGCTTCGCTGCTCATGATGCCTACAGAAGAAGTGGTTCACGGCGTCGTCTTGGTTTCCTTCTGATCTCTTCGGTGAAGCAAGGAAGGATGGAGATGATGCAATCGTCGACCATCATTCTGAAGAGTCCAATCACCCAGCACCCAGTTTTTGTTTCTGTTGGGTGCTTGGATGATTCCTCACCCCAAAGCATTCCAAATCGTGGCGTTTGCTAACCCGGGCCGACGCGCCTCGACTTTGTGTCGATGGGTCAGTTGGATACATTCCCAGCAACCCGTTTTTGATAATACCTAGTTTTGTATACAACTCCACGACCCGTGGGTCTCAACCCGCGTGGTGTGGCACAGTGTGGTACGTAGCCGGGCCTGTCTGGCCGACAGTGTTCTTGCGACCACCTTTGCTCGTGGCCACCGCAGAACGGCTCGCGCGCCGCCTGGGCCAAGTGGCGATCTCTCTTCCTTCGCTCCTCCGGCACCGGTCTCCCCCCCTCCTCCGCTCCTCCTCCTCCTCCTCTTCCTCCTCTTCCGCCCCCCATGGAGAACGCGTGGCAGCCGCAGCCGCAGCTCCTCGCCGAGGTCGTGGCGCTGCTCCAGGCGTACCTCGTGCCCAACAACGAAGTGCAGCGCCAGAGCTACGTGCAGCTGCAGCACTACCAGCAGGACCTGCAGTTCAACCTCTACCTCATGCACCTGCTCTGCGCCACGGACGTCGAGCCCAACGTGCGCCAGGTCGCGGGGCTCTTGCTCAAGCGCAACATCAAGGCTGCCAACGTGGGCGGCGCCAAGTCGCCCGCCGAGGCCGAGATGCTCGCGATTCTGCGCGCCAAGACGCTGCTCGTGCTGGCCGACGAGCTCCACCCCATCCGCTCCACCGCCGGCTCCATCGTCACGACCTTTGTGTCGCAGTACACGTTTCTCGACGAGTGGCCCGAGCTCATGCTCACGCTGCAGGCGTACCTCGGGCAAGAGGCGAACCGCAACGCGATCGCCGGCGCGTTTGGCGCGCTCGTCAAGATCTGCGAAGACTCGGCCTCGAAGCTCGAGCACTCGCCGAGCCGGCCGCTCAATGTACTGATCCCGAAACTGCTCGACTACTTTTACCACCCGGACCCGGCCTTCCGCCGCGACGCGCTCGATTGTATCAACAATGTACTGATTTACCTGCCCGTCGGCCTCGTCGTCGACATGAACAAGTACCTCGCCGGCATCTCGGCCTTGACGCAGGACCCGTCGGCCGACGTGCGCAAGCTCGTGTGCAAGAGCATTGTCATTTTGCTCGAGGTCGGCGTGCAGTACCTGCTGCCGCATCTCGACAGTATCATCCAGTTTATTCTCCGCGCGAGCCAGGACCCGGACGAGAATGTCGCGATCGAGGCGTGCGAGTTCTGGGCGGCGTTTTGCGACGTGCCCCAGTTTGAGCAGCTCAAGAGCCACCTGCAGCCGTACCTGCCGCAGATCGTGCCGCTGCTTTTTGACCGCATGGTCTACAGCGAGGAAGAGATTGCGACGTTTGAAGCCGAAGAGCAGAGCCAGAACGAGAACGTGCCCGATCGGCCGGAGGACATCAAGCCCGTGTTTCACCACAAGAGCTCGGGCGTGGGCTCGCACCGCCGCGACGGCGAGGGCGGCGAAGGCCCAGCAGAGGACGACGATGATGACGACGATGACGACTTTGACGAAGACGACGACGACTCGCTCTTGCAGTGGAACCTGCGGCGTTGCGCCGCGGCGAGCTTGGACAATCTCGCGAACGGCTACGGCAATGAGATCTTGCCGACACTGCTGCCGTTGCTCCAGGACCGTCTCTCGCGCCAAGATCCATGGCCGCTCGCGGAGAGCGGTATCCTCGCGTTGGGCGCGATCGCCGACGGCTGCTACACTGGTATCACGCCGCATTTGCCGCAATTGTTCCCGTTTCTGATGCAAAAGATGGACGACCCGACGCCGCTCATTCGAAGCATCACGTGCTGGACGCTCAGCCGGTACGCAACGTGGACTGTCGAGCAAGGGGACCATGACACATTTCTCAAGCCGCTCGTCGAGGCGATGCTGCGGCGCGTGTTGGACCCGCACAAGAAGGTCCAAGAGGCTGCGTGCTCGGCGTTTTGCACTCTCGAAGAAGAAGCCCGTGAAGAGCTCGTGCCGTATCTCCAGGCCATTTTGCAAAACTTGATGTTTGCGTTTGGCAAGTACCAGGCCAAGAACTTGCTGATCCTGTACGACGCCATCGGCACGCTCGCAGACTCGGTCGGCGAGAGTCTCAATGATCCCGAACTCATTAACATTTTGATGCCGCCGCTCATCAACAAGTGGAACGTGCTGGACGACCAGAACCGCGAGATCTTGCCGCTGTTCGAGTGTCTCGCGTCGGTCGCGCAGGCGCTGGGCAATGGCTTCCAGGAGTTTGCCATGACGGTCTACGTGCGGTCGCTGCGCATCATTGAAAAGGAGCTGCTTGCCGACGCGCTCCACGAGCAGAGCCCCACGGAAGTGGACGAAGGCGACCCGGAGTTTATCGTGTGCGCGCTCGACCTTGTCTCGGGCATGCTTGAGGGGCTCCGTCAAAACAGCCCCGGACTCGTGGCCAACTCGAATCTCCTCAACCTGCTCATGCCCTGCATCAAGCACGAAGTGCTCGACGTGCGCCAAAGCGCCATGGGCGTCGTCGGCGATCTCGCCAAGTACTGTCCCGAGATGCTCATCCAGGGGCTCCGCGAGATCCTTCCCGTGCTGATTGAGAACATCGACCCGGACATGCCCACGGTGTGCAACAATGCGAGCTGGTCGGTGGGTGAGATCGCCGTCAAGATTGGCGCCGAGATGGCGCCGTACGTCGAGAGCGCACTCGTGCCGCTCATCAATATGATCAACCGCCCCAAGCTGCCTCGCAATCTCATTGAGAATTGCGCGATCACGATTGGCCGCTTGGGCATGGTGTGCCCCACAGTGGTCGCGCCGCATCTCGCGGAGTTTGCCAAGCGCTGGTGCCGCGCGCTCGCCCACGTGCGGGCCCCCGAAGAGAAGGAGCACTGCTTCTTGGGCTTGTGCTACATGGTCAAGGTCAACCCGAACGGCATCGTGCCCGACTTTATGTACATGTGCGGCGCCATCGCGTCGCTTGAAGGCGCCAACGTGCAGAACGCCGAGCTCAAGGAGATGCTGTACCAGATTGTCCACGGCTTTAAGACGAGCTTGGGCGAGAACTGGGCCAAGTACTTTTCGAGCTTTCCCGAACCGCTGCGCAACTTTTTGGTCTCGCGGTTCAATGTCTAAGGAGACACGTGGAAGAGAGAAGAAACGGTCGCCCAGCAACCGTCGTTCATTCCCACCAGCGTCCGTGATTCCTTCTGCCGCTCGAAGGCAGAGAGAAGACTGACTTTCAGTAGTCGCACGCGACCCGCTTCCGTTCAAGTAGTCGTAGTAAGAAGAAGCAACCAAGTGAATTGTAGGGCGTCCCCCCACGCGCAGACAGAGTCGCACCGGCCAGACACGGACGCAGTAGTAAGTAGTAAGTAGTCGTAGGGTAGGAAGTAGTAGTAGGACATTGTAGGACACACACACTGACACACACACATCAAAGAATTGTAGGCACCAGATACACCGAGACCACAATACAGCACACGGGCCGAGGATCCGCCGATTCCTCGCGCTCTGGAAGCGCCGTCCGGCCCCAACTCTCACTTGAAGTGTTTATATTTCCTGGTGTCAACAGCACCAACACATCCCTCCTCTTCACTCGCGTTTCGTATCGGCCGACCTCCGCCCACTGTCCTCCGACACACTCGCTGCTGTCGCCGAGTCCCCAACTCCTCCGCTACTGGCTGCGTCCGCCACAGCTGAGGCTCTCGGTCCCTTGGGGTCGAAACTAAAGTCGTCGGCTAGAAAGTCGTGCCATATCCGAGGTGTCGCGCCACGCGGCGTCGCAAACGACCGGCGGTTGCCGCGCGCACTGCCGCTTCCTCCTCCGGGCGTCGTGTGGAGGTTCAGCCCCAGCGGGGACGGCAGCAGTGGCGATGGCAACTCCGAGAGTCCGACAGCAAACGTGGGCAGCGACGGCTTGTCTTCGCTGGCGAGGAACTCGAGAAACGTCGGGCTGAGCATGCCGCTCGCGCCGCCGCCAAAGCTCGGAGTGATGGCAAAGCGGCCGCGCGTGCTGCCGGGAAAAATGCCCGGCGAGTCGCTCTTGCCTGCTGGAAGATGGAAGGCGGGAGACAGCAGGGGCAAGTCAGTCAGCTATCGCCACTAGCAACAGACAGAGACGTTGTTCGTACCTCGACTGCTGGGCAGCGGCGGCACTTGAATCGGCGGCGGTGGCGCGATGCGGCTGCTCAGGCCGGTGTGGGGTGGTGGGCGTCCGACGGAGCTGCTCGGAATCTTTGGCGGAGGCGGCGGCGACAGCGTCGGAGCGAGTGACGTCAGATGGCCCGTCTCGATGCTCGCAATGTCGTCGACGAGCTGCTCGTACCGCAGTCGCACGTCCTTCGCCGTCTTCCCTGGCAGCGACGCCGCGATCTTGGGCCATGAGTACGGCTTGCCATGCTGCCACGCCGCGAGCGTGGTCTCCATCACTTTATCCTCGTGGAACGTCCACGTCTTGGGCTTGCCTCGCTGGCCAGAGGCTCCTCCTCCTCCCCCTCCTTCCCCTCCTCCTGAGACGTGAGACGGTGGCTTGCGGACGGCGACGGGCTGTGCAGCGCGGGCGTTCATGGCGTTCGCTACAGACTGCGCGGCCACGCTCAGCGCGCTTGGCCCCGTCAAAGCGTTCGCGGCTTCGTTGGACCTCGCGGATTTCGTAGGGGCATTGTTATCAGTGGGTCCATTGGGGTCGTTCTCGGTCTCATTAGTGGGCGTGGTGAGGGGGAAAGGCACCGCCTCGCCACTCATGCGGCTCAGCTGCAGCAGTCTCTGCTGGTGCTGCTGATACAAATGCTGCTGCTGCTGCAGCTGCTGCTGCTGTTGCATTTGCTGTTGCTGGAGCTGGTGGATCTGCACAAGATGCTGGAGGTACTGCTGCCCGTGGACGCGCACTTCCTTCAGCGACCGCGTCTGCACGAACGCCGCGATCTTGCGCCACTCGTCACCTGTGCGCTCGCCGCCAAACGTCTCGAGCGCCTGCATGAACCGCGCGTGCTCGTCTCGATTCCAGCGAGGGGGCTCCGCTGCGTCACGAGGACTCTCCATGGGCTCGTCACCATCGACCTCTCGCTTGACGACGTCTGTGGCTGTGGGCTGCTGGGTGGATGAGGCGGCGTCCACTGGGGCTAGAGTTTGGGTTTGAATTTCGCTGCTAGTGGCGGCGGTGAGTGCGGCCGGGTCCATGGAAACACGAGCGAGAGATGGCCTGTCTGAGGAACGCTCAAGCGGCTTCAACACGGCGCATGCGAGAAGCAGATCCGACGGCCCCGGAGGGACCCAAAGCCAGAGACACTGATACAAGCGCTGTTCCACGGCATACGATCATACGGGAAAACAGTTTATAGAGGTCCCAGCATTAGATATAACATAATAGTCTTAACCAAATGATACGGGTCAATGCAGTTATGAAGTTTCTACGGTGCAATCTCCACGGTTTGTTTTCAAAGAGGCGCGACGTTTGGCGCGCACGCGTGAGGTTGCACGAAGGTGAGTGTAGCCATCTCTCACGGTCTCAGCAATTGCAGCAGCGCTGCGGAGTGCTCGGGCAGCGCGAGCACAAACGGGATGCGGACATCACGCCAGAGCGGATGGCGATCGGAGGCACCGAACCCTTCACCCTGTCGCTTGGTCGCGCCAGCCACGCAGCTCTGGTCAAAGCCGCGCACGCAGCGGCCGTCGACGTCGGCAAAGACGACGCCCAATGCCCCAGCCGCCTGCGCGTGGCGGAGCTTCAAGAGAAACGGACCATTGCCGCGCGCGATGACGACCACACGGTCGCGCACGTCGGCGGCGTTGCGCAGCGGCTGTGAGGCGTCGAGCGGGTCGGCGAGCACGAGCTCGGACGAGACGTCGAACCGCCTGGGGCTGAAGTGGCCCGCCCACACGTCCACGCGCGTGTGGTTGGCGATGATGAGCTGGTGGTGGGAGTCTGAGAGCACCACGCGTGGGCGTGAACTGGTGGTGGAGGTACTGCTCGCGTGACTCAATAGACGATCGAGAGACGACACGAACGCTGGGTCGCCCTGGCCTCTCACCGTCGGAATCACGAGCGGTCGGTCAGACCCCATCGCCATCGGCTCGCTCAGCCTGCTCCACGCACCCACGCCCATGGCGTTGACGGCAGCGACGCGCAGCCGCACGCGGCCAGGAATCTGATCGCACACGGCGCCTGAGAGCCACACGGGGGCGGACAGAGCCGTTGAAGAAGACGGCGGCATGCGTAGCACCGTCAGGCGTTCTGAGTCACTGAGTTGGTCCGGGTCCACGACGCCCACTTGCACGGGCGCGTCGGCGTACCGCAGGGCGAATACGTAGGCGGAAATGTGGCGCCCGCCGTTGTCGCTCGGCTGCAGCCAGCGCACGTTGGCACACGAGCCCGAGCCATCCACCGCGGCCATGACAACGCCCGGGACGCGGCCAGGCACTGCACAGGACGCCGTCTCGACACTGCGGGACCGTTCACTCGCGACGCCAAACGTGCTGCCGACGTAGATGCGGATCGTGAACGAGTAGGTGGCGTCAGGCGCGAGCCCCGTGACGACGCCCTCGATGTCTTTACCGTCGAAGGCGTCGCCGAAAAGAGTCGTGGGCATGGCGCTGCGCTCGAGCCGCGCGTGCGTGAAGTTGACGGCGCCACTGGAGGCAGTGCCTTTGTCTAGTGCGGCGTCCTCGCGTCGCCAGTGCACTTCGTATCCAAACGGCGTAATGTCGTTTCTCGGGCGCTCGTACAGATCCTGCCAGCGTAGCGTCACGGCGTTGCGCGACGCGTTCACCACGACGGGCGGCAGCGGCACGGGCAGCGTGAGCGACGCGACGTGGCGCTCCCACCGCTTGTCATCCTGCCACAGCTTGAGCCGCTCGCGACGCGACATGGGCACGGGCGCGTGGTGGTGGGGCTCGCTGGCGGCGGCCGCCGGTGTCTCCGTACTCACCATGTCGCGTCGCTTCAGGAGTCTCGTTTCCTTGGGCCACTGCATGTAGTTCGCCCACTGCGTGTCGCTTGGGGATGGCCGGCGCGTCATGGCCGCATCAAACGACGGCGACTGCAGCGCGAGAAAGAGGCGCCTGGCGAGGCCGCTCACGAGCGCGTCGATCCGGAGCGTCTCGGTCACGCGGTTGAAGTTGGACGCGTCCACGACGCAGAAGCGGAGGAGCGCGGAGGCACCGCTCAGCGCCGCCGCGTACTTGCCGCCGGGCACAAAGAGCGTCTGGCCGGCGTCCAGACGGCCACGGAATGCTGGCTCCACGAGTCCGTCCACGAGTTCGAAGAGACCGTGCTGATTGCTGGCGGTGGCGTCGGCGGAGACGCCCACTTCAGCGTATGAGGAGAGGGCGTCGTCGTCGACTGGGAGATGGAGCGGCAGAAGCTGAGGGTCGTAGAGCTGGAACTCGAAAGGGCCGGCGACGGGCACGAACACCGAGTGGAGACCAAACGGGCACGTGGCCGTGGGAGGCGGCAGTGCGTCGGCGAAGGTGAGCAGCGACGGCATGAGAGCAGAGGCCGACGAGACGCCCGCGCGAGGGACGAAGTTGTTGACAGTGAGGAGCGGGACATGGAACCGGTCGAGCCACGGCGCGCACGCATCGTCGTCCACGCGCAGCGGCGCTATGCGACTGCGTGGATCAAAGCACGAGCTGTAAAAGGACGCGTCGTTGCCTTCCAGCGGCGGCGGCGTCTGCGTCACCATGAGCGGCGTGGGTCGCTCGGCGTACGTCTCGAAGAACGTCTGGTAGTCGAGCTCATCGGCGCGGCGCATGTCTACTGCTGCTGCATGGTGGTCGCTTTCTCCGTACGTGCGCGTTTGGATCGCGCGACGGTGCTGTCGGGCGTGGCGCACGAACCGCACGCGGTGGCAGAAGGCAACGTCACGCTCTCTCTCGCCATCGCTTACGCCCACCACGTCGCCGGACGCAGCATCTGAGAGGCTGTGCACGACGCCCGTGACGCCGCGCAGTCGACACTGCGCGAGTGTCTGCTGGATCGCAGCGTCAACAGCGTCGGGCTCCTCCACGGGGTACGCGAGCAGCTCCGCCAGCGGAAGATCGAGACGCGCATCGCGCAACAGCTCGTGGCGTTGGGTGGAGAATCCGGAGACACGCGAGGCCAGCGCCACAGCCGCGGAGAGCGCCACGCGCATCGAGACCATTGCCGAGGATACGGAGCCGCTCGAATGGATACGGACGGCTCCAAAAGATCGAAAGAATGAGCACTCGAATAGAGGACCCCGCGCTCTATTAGGGACCGTGCACTTCAACATGTGGAGTTCAGACCAGTATCTATGCGCCATGCTGCTTCATGCAAGTCGCGTGTCGCGCGCAGCAAACGAGTCGCGCTTTTACGTGGCAGTAATACAGTAACACAAGCGGTTGCTTCGATACGAATTGGGCTTCTGGTTCTTCACACGCTTTCTCCGTCGGACGAGGGGAGACGCTGCAATACCGGTATTACATGATACTACGACTGTACAGGATGACTATTTTAAAGAAGCAGTTAAAAACTGCTTCTTGCAGTTCAAGATGGTTCCTCCTGCAATGGAGACGAGGTCGCAGTCGTCTATTGTTCTCTGGTCGTGAATCTGAAGGCCCCATCCTCCTTCCTTCCCCACCATCTCATTCCAAAAGACGGCCTGCTAGACCCCTACGATTGGCTAATAATTCCTATCAAAGCATTCTTATTGGATAAAATATGCCAAAATCGAAGAGCTCACCTTGTTTTGGGACCAGTCCACATTGCACGGTTGCTGTACTCTCGGGACGAGGGGTTCAAAAAAGTTGGGACACCTGGTGATCCCATGCGTTGCGGGCGTTACGCATTTATATCGATGGCTGGTTCTGTGTCCCTTTCTCGTTTGCCTCCCTTCTGTAGACGGGGGATCCGCGGGGGGGGACACGGCTGCCGCAACGGCGGTGCGGCAAAGAGAGATCCGCAGTTGGGAGCTCCTCCTCTCCTCACAACGCCAACTGACTGACTTCGACTTTCCATTCCTCGTTGTGACGCGCTCGGGTCCCACTTCGGACTTTGACAACTCCCCGTACACACGACCCGTACTGTAACTGTCGCCACTCACTTGCCAATCGAGACACGAGCATGGGGCTGGTCGTCGTCGCCGCCGGGGCGGTCGTCGCCGTCGTGCTGCTGCTGTCGCTGCTCGCGTGCGCGACCGTCGCGCTCGTGCAGCTCGTGCTCTTTGTGACCATGCGCAACACGCTGATGGGCGTCGCAGTCGTTGGCGTCTACTGGTTTGTGGCCTCGCGCCGGCGGCAAGTCGCGAGGGGCTTCTACTCGTGCACCAAAGTCCCCGGCAGCGTGGAGGGATCGACAGGGCGGATCGTGGCAACGGCCAAGCCGCCGCGCCACCATTACGAGAAGCGGAACGATGCGAAGGGCACCATACTCGCCCAGGAAGAAGAAGAGAAATGCGGCGAAGACACAGCCCAGCAAAAGCAGCCGCCAGTGACGGACACTGTGACAGAGGCAGCGGCAGACAACAGCTCGAGCGAAGCCGAGTCGTGCAGTGAGGAAGCGCCCGTCGTCGCCACCATGTCGCCTGCGACAGGACCGCGTCTTCCTCTGCCGCCGACTGCGTCGCCCACGCGGCTGCCGGATCTGCGGCATCGCAAGTGGAAGCACCCGTCGCGCAGTCTGCCGCTCGTACCGCCCGCCAAGGGCGAGTCGCTGCTGCAGGAGACCCGCAACCACGAGAGCGGCTCGGCGGCCGATTCGCCGAGGCGGCCGGAACGGTACAGCTCGCCGCGGTCGGTCGCGATGGAGCAAAGGCTCATGAAGTCGGCGCTCGAGTCGGACGGCTACTGGATCGGCGACTTCCGCCTGCCGCCGCCGGCGCTCAAGCGCAGCAACTCGTCGGGCGCGAACACGCCGACCAAGACGACACTGACGTCGACGTCGTCGTTTCGACGCGCGGGCTCGCACGTGTGAAGGAAGCACCACTCCCCCCTCTATTAAGTTATTGTTCCCCCACCGGAAGGAGGAGGGCTCTGCCAGGAACGAAAGAGAAATACCCAACAACCGCAACCAACAATGCAATGCCGACAGGCGAGAGCCCGTTTCTCCTTCTCCTTACTGTTTTGTGGATCGTGGGGCCTGTGGCCAAAAACCCACTGTTTTGTGGGTCTTCACGCCAGTAGCGTGGAGTGCTTAGCTTGACGGCGGCGCTCTCTGCTTTTGGGGTGGTTCCTCGGCCACCAGGTCTCTGCGGCGTGTTCGTGGAGCGGTTAACTTAACGGCGCTGCTCTCTGGGCACGCGGCGGACCTACCGGCCGCCCGAAAACAAAAAAAAGCTTCCCTCTTGGGGAGCAACCGCAACACTATCGGTTGCTTAGAAAATAGACACCAATTCCTCTCACGAATGCGTTCTATTCGATGCTTTGCTTGTGTTGTATTGCGATTTGCTGTGTGTTGCTCGCTATCTGACGTACTACAATTTCACACCACGACAGCTCGCTTCCTGGATGCCATGGGTGTGGCCATATCTTCAACAAGGAGCTGACTGGCTTGTCACGCTGCTACTATTACAGGAAACTCTCCGCGCACTTGTACTTGTATTTGTTCATGTACTTGTCCTTGTACTTGTTCGTGTCCACAGCCCCAGACGGCCCCGCCATCTTTGCACCACGCATTACATGGCTGTTACGACAAACACGTCCACGTTGACCGCCAAGTCAGTACGATGCCGATGCTGGGGCCCATGGCCGCGTCTGGTGATCAGCTGTTGACGGGGCTCCATCTAATACCCACTGATACAGACACGCCGAGCGTATCAATGTGACGTGGGGACCTCTTGGTGACTCACGTGCATAGACGTTGGCCACTCTACGAAACAGGAATGACGAGACGATACTGTGACCCACTACAATAGGAGAAGGACTGTGTCCATACTTACTTCTGATACTTCGAGTACTAAAAGTACCAGTAGTAAGTAGTCGGTCGAGATGTAGGCAATCGTTCGCTTCATGGTCTTGAAGTTCGTGCGGTCCTGCGACATTGGATCTCCGAGAGAGAATGAGAGAATGAGCGATCAATATCGTGAGAGAGAAATACCCACTCCAAAGGGATAGAATACGAAAACACACCTTCGCCAAATTCGCTGAGCGTGACCAACTCGGGACTCCATGCCAGCGCGTCGGCGATGCACCGCAGGGCCGCAGAAGCTTCTCGCCGTCGCCATTCGACGCAAATTCGCCCGCAATGGTCACTTCGGTCGCGTTCGCGTTCGTGTTCGCGTCCTTTTGCATGATGATGTGGAACCGCGCCCTATAGAGACTTCAGTCAGTACAAACCATATCAGTGGCCTCCAGCATAGCATCTCCATCTCCAAACGCACTCGTCGCGGCTCGCGGCGTCCGTCATGACCACCTCGCTCCACACGTGGGTCCTTAGCGAGCAGCACGGTCTGTTATTATGGACCAAAGAAGTGTATAATAGGAGGTCTTCGGGATAATACCAACAATTGTGGCTCGTGTATGCATCGCTCGACGACCATTTCTAGTGCGTTGGGATGCACGAGACTCGCACTAACACACAGGTATCCCCACCGCGACCGATCGCCATGAGACCTTCAGCCGCTCATGTGCGCAGTCTCACATATCGAATATATCATCAATTAAGTTAACCTGTTCCTCGCAAGGTTCACCATCAGATCCCATGAGCTCCTCGCCGTCGCCGTCGCCTTCCCCCGCGCCGTCGTCGCGCCGCGTCGCGCCGCTGGACAAGTGGCTCGCGACCACGCGGCGCCTGCTCGCGCAGGAGCGGGATGAGGAAGTGCGCGGCGCGCAGGCAGCGCTGGCGGAGCTCGATGACGCCGCCAACCCGAACGTGCTGACGCAGCTCTCGCTCGCGCAGTGGCGCACGGCGCTCTTTGGGCGCGCGCTGCTCACGCTGGCGCTGCCGTCGGCACACGTGCAGCGCGCCAAGCCGCACGCCTTCACGGTGGGCGATCTCGTGCAGATCCGCATCGCCGCATCGGCGGCCTTCCCCACGGGCATTGTCGCGCGCGTGGATGAGACGGCCGTCTCCATCGCGCTGGGCGACCGCGAGGAGCTCGACGAAGAGCAGCTGCTCGCGCGGAGCGGCGCCATCACGATCGACCGACTCGTCAACAACGCGACGTTCGCCAAGATCGACGCCGCGCTCGACCGGCTCGGCACGTTGGACTACGGCCCGGCGCAGAGCGTCGTCGACGTGTGCGTTCTGCTGTACTAGGTTTATAGGCTGGAAAACACTGACACTGGCAATGCATGACCCTCCTTCCCATAGCGTCTTCGCGGGCAAGCCGCCTGCGTGGCACACGCCGCTGCCGACGATCACGCCGTTCAACGACGGGCTCAACGCCTCGCAGCTCGACGCCATTCGATTCGCGCTCGCGTCCAAGGACCTCGCGCTCATCCACGGGCCGCCGGGCACGGGCAAGACCACGACGGTCGTCGAGTTCATCCTGCAGGCCGTGCGGACGTTCCACATGAAGGTGCTCGTGTGTGCGCCGTCCAACATCGCGGTCGACAACGTACTGGAGAAGATGGCGGCGGCCGTGCAGCACCAGCGAGAGAAGCTCACGCTCACGCGCGTGGGCCACCCGGCGCGACTGTTGCCGCAGATACTCCCGTACTGTCTGGACGCGCGCATCCAGCTCGCCGACGGCACGGGCATCGTGAACGACATTCGCAAGGAGACGCAGCACATGGAGAGCCAGCTCAAGACGACGCACGACAAGAGCGAGCGGTTCCGGCTGCGGCGCGAGCTCAAGGCCAACCGCAAGGAGATCCGCCAGCGCGAGCACAGGGTCGTGGCCGAGCTGCTGCAGCACAGCGACGTGGTCTTTGCGACCAACGTGGGCGCCGCGTCCAAGCTCTTGAAAGACGCGGCGTTCGATCTCGTCGTCATTGACGAGGCCGCGCAGGCGCTCGAGGCGTCGTGCTGGATCCCCATGCTCAAGGCCAAGCGGTGCGTGCTCGCGGGCGACCACCTGCAGCTGCCGCCGACCATCAAGTCGGCGGCCGCGGCCCGCAGCGGCCTCGCGACCACGCTCTTCGACCGCGTCGCGCAGTTTGAGCACACGCAGGCGATCGTCAAGATGCTGCAGATCCAGTACCGCATGCACCGCGACATCAGCGACTGGAGCTCGCGCGCCATGTACAAGGGCGAGCTCCAGAGCTTCGACGGCGTGGCGACGCGCAAGCTCCACGAGATCGCACACGTCTCGGTCGCACCGGACGATGAGCTGCTCAATGCGACGCTGCTGCTCATCGACACGGCCGGCTGCGACCTGGAAGAGGACGCCGACGACGAGGACGACGGCGACGCGAACAGTCTGCTCAAGCAGTCCAAGTCGAACGCCGGCGAGGCCCGGGTCGTGGCGCTCCACGTGCGCGCGCTGCTCACGGCCGGCTTGCGCACCGACGAGGTCGCCGTGATCACGCCGTACAACAAGCAGGTGCAGCTGCTCAAGGCGCTGCTGCTGTCCGAGTTTCCGACGCTCGAGATCCGCTCGGTCGACGGCTTCCAGGGCTGCGAGAAAGAGGCCGTCGTGATGAGCCTCGTGCGGTCGAACGCGGGCAAGCAGGTCGGATTCCTGGCCGACGAACGCCGCATGAACGTCGCCATCACGCGCGCCAAGCGCCACGTCGCGGTCGTGTGCGACACGGACACGATCCGCGCGAACGCCTTCTTGGGGAAACTGGTGGACCACTTTGAAGAGCATGGCGAGTACCGGAGCGCGCAAGAGTTTCTGGAGGCCGACGTGGTCCACGGGACGGGTGCTGGTGTCGGGCCTGCAGTGGAAGATGAGAAGACAGCCAAGACGAAGACGGAAGAGGCAGAGGCGAGTGGGGCTGTCCGTGGGACCAAGCAGCAGCCTGTGAAGAAAGCGGTGCCGAGTACGCAGGCGAAGAAGAAACCTTCCACGGCAGCGGCGTCCGAAGCGAAGGCGTCGTCTACTCCCTCGAGTAACGCAGCTCCGACGGGTGGCACGAGTGCCACCGCCAAGACGGCTCTGCCATTGGCCACAGCAGCGGAAGACGTCGACAGCGAGCAAGAGGGGAGTCGAGATGGCGGTCTGGAAACGACAGCGAAGCCGAGTCTCTTTGATTTGCTGAACGCGTCGTCGTCCGACGATTCGGACGCAGAAGACAAAGAAGAAGTCAAAGCAGAAGACAAGAGAGATGCAGCAGCCGAAGAACTCTCGAGTGCGACGGCGCTACTTAGAGATCTCCACATGAGCCGGCTCGCTCGCCACCCGCCGCCACCACCCGCCGCAGCAGCAACGGGAGGCAAGAAGTCCAAGAGCAAGAAGAAAAAGGCCAAATCGACGACCCGCGGCAGTGGCAATGGCTCGGTCGCGCCAGTCGCGGCCCGTGAAGACGACGAAGACGACTTGGCGTTTCTCACGCGGCAGGCCGACCAGACTTCCCGCTGCGGCTTTCAGTCCACCGAGAGGCGATGTAAGAAGAGCATCGTGACGCTGGGCGCCGTCTGCAAGCACTGCAACCTCAAGTTCTGCTTTGACCACGCACAGCCCGAAGTCCACGGCTGCGGTGACGCAGTGCGGCAGGCGGCACGACAGCAATTCCGCGCCGAGGCGACCGCGAAGCCGAGTGCCACGACCAAGAAACTGAGCGCCGACAAGCGCAAGCTGCTGCAAAAGAAGCTCGGCGACAGAGTCAACGAGCAGTCGGCGCCGCGCCAGTCCAAGCCCAAGCCCAACGCCAAGCAATAGCGTGGAATTTCGTCTTGCTATTCTAACTACCGTGGAAGAGAAAACTAAAAAGGAAGGATAAAAAGGACTCACATGGAGCTGAGCAGCTTTTCGACCGCCGCGTTCTCGTCGCCGTTGCATGCCAGCAGCGCGCGCTTGGCCTGGTCGGCCGGAAAGCCCATGTCCACGAGTCGTTGCACGGCCGCCGCCGAGTCGTCGGCGCCGCGTTCCTTGGCGTAGCTCTCGGTCCAGAACCGCGCCGTGTTGGCAAACAGCTCGGGGTTCTCCATGTACATCTTGGCGACCTCGGCGTCCTGCGGGTCGCGCGGCTCGGCCGCCGAGAGCAGCGCCTGGATCGACAAGAGCGCCGTCTTGATGGTGAGCGCCGGCGACCACTGGTCCTTCAAAATGTCCTAGGGAAAGAACACCGCCTTCGTGAGCGTCTGCTGAGGGCGGGACGTGAGACGGGCGAAAGGGGGGGGGGGGGGGGGGGG
>JAADVZ010000309.1:0-32018 GCA_023335925.1 Pythium phragmitis
ACAACCGCTGCGCTGGGAGGCTGTAGTTGTCGAAATGACAGGATGATTTGGACGCGCAGTCTCACAGACTCTGGACACCAGAGGAACAAAGTGTCGTTGGATGGGGACCAAAACCGAAGCACGGCCGACCGTTGATGTAGGGTGTTGGGTTGTTGTTGGCGAAGGGCAAAGTGAGGGAGGGAGGGGGTCCCCCAACTTTGGGGCCGCGCTTCCCCCAACCGCCGCTTTGTTTTTCTCCGTCTGAGTCGCCCAGCCCACAGCAAAAAGGACCGTGAAGTACAGTACTACCGTGTTACAGAGCATCACATGACGCAGGCAGCGGGACCAACACGTGTAAAACCGGGCCAATCAATCCTTTCTCTGAAAGCGGAGGCCAGAGACTGTTTTTCGGCTCTCTCTCGAAGTTCTGGGGAGCGTAAAACTCCGGTTTCAGCCGCCGTCGGCTGCCTGCGCTTCCGACTTGGAACAGAAACAGGTTGCATAGAGGTCCTAATTTGAGATCTCTATGCAAGCCTGGGACCCGAGATTACAAACCGACAGCCACAGGTTGTGGCCCGCAGACTGTCTGGACCGTCTGTAGAAGGTCCAACACCGTGGTGGCTGCAATACATGGATGACTAGAGTACATATCTAAGTTAATACATTGGCAGCAAGAATCTGGCCAATTCGATTCAAAGTGAATTCTAAGCAGATTTATACAAACACACATTGATATATATATAAATAATAGGTCAAATCACTTCTTAGAGAGAAAGTCTAGATTTAAATATACTAAAATAGATTAATTTGCCTGCTGCTGGTGTACACAAAGCGTTGGTCAGCGACTGTGTACAGTTTACGTGGATCGTGGATACCGAATGACGATGGTCCGCATGGAAGAAAGGACCGTAACTCCATTACTGTGGGCCTTATGGAGTTACGGGGTCTCCGTTACAGTACCCTGTAAGAGCAGACCCGTGGCCCGTGACACGGGCCATTTCCGCGGGTTCATCGAAAGTCACAGATAACGCTAATCCAGTATATTGTACTTCGACATACGTAGCCATATCCAACTTCTGCACGACGCTGTTCATCGAGACTAAAGTGTTGGGAGCAAAATGCGAAAAACTACTGTTCATATTTTCATTTGACTCTTCAGCACGCACTGACAGACAACAATGTCAACTTCATCAATCGACATTACAAATGCTGTGGTCTTCCATCATACTGAAGGTGCTGTGCTTTCCAGTGAGAATTACAGATCAGATCTGATCATTCAGAGTCCCCTGGCTGGATGCCAGATCTATCGTGAGGAAGTCCCCATCCCACGAACTCCACGACTGCTGGCCCCGATCGTGGTGTGATGGCTGGCCGGCCCATGCATAATATAGCGTAGCACCGTGTGAGTGTGGTCGACCTGGCAGTGTGGTAACCATGCAGTTCGTGGGGATGATCGAAGAACAAAGTTTATCAAAGTGCACACGTTCAATTGCTGGGCTGGAGGGAGGGATCACCACGCCATGCGTCTGTATAGGAGCGATCAGAAGCGTACACCACAGTGTCGGCCGCCCTACACCTTCGTGTCCTCGTTAAGACCCGTGCTGCTCTTGGCCAAGTCAGCGGTAGGGGAACCTGACTGAGAAGTAAAATAACCCGGGCACAATTGATGGGACTCGAGGTTCGGCAGCACAGGGGGCGAAGGAGTGGTGCCTTTCGATTTGGTAGCATTTCCCGTCGGATAATAGTCGCGGATACCGACAGGTTACGCTCGATGATCTGTATTTTAAGGCTCCAAACTGCCGATTGGCGACGGATACAGTAGTTTTCCCAGAGCTTACAGTGTACTCCTCTAAATACCGCATTCGATCTCAGATTAAATTATTATGGGAAGCAGCTGCTGTCGCAAGAGCTGAGTCTGCACGATGGAGCTGTGTGCGCTTGGCGTTAGTTTGGGTTGTTGGATGTGCAATTAGGCTACAGTATGTGGGTTCGGCATCTGGAGAGAGGGGACGCGAGTGCCACCACTCGTTGTGCAGGCCGGCTTCAAAAATGGCTCCGTTGAACGCGCCAAGCAGATCAACTCGACCCGCTGTATGCCGCATACTACCACACAACTCCGATAAATTGCTCAGTACTTTACCCAGCTTCGCTTGGATATGCCGTACACGGTGGTCATCGTTTTGGGCCCGCAAGTTCTGAACGGGTATTGATTGCTGTTAATCTGTACCGTACTGAGATGTGCCAAGATCGGATGGGAGAACCGGCTGTTCCAATAGAAATAAATTGAACTGTTCGTATCGATACATGAGGAAGAATAAGTCTAACGAACCGATATTGGCCAATCAAGAAGCCGCATTGGATGTGTGACACCTTTGAAAACTTTTAGGCTTACTGCTTTATTCTTTGGGATTCGTGCGTCATGCCAGACTTCCCTAATACAGTTTGTAGAGCCTCTTAGCAATAGGTCACTTATTTATACCTTTTATGATGGATATAGTATAGTTATATAATATTGTCCAGTTAAGTGTGATTTTCCATTTAAAAATATAAACTGTCTAAGTCTATACATCAGGCCGGTGCTTAGAGGCGCTATATACCGTGCTCGAAGTCAATGTCTATAGTGTATACTGTATCTCATACAGTCACTGGATTCAGCAAATGCTATTTTATCGATACTAAAGACTGTTTTAGAATCTGGGCATTTGCCCAGATTCTAAAAGAGTCTGTAGTATCGACAACATGTTATTACTGTCATTTGTACACCAACACTTATTACTGTACAGTGTGAAAGGATACTGTACGCTTCAAAGCTCCCCACCGCCATCCATGTGCGCGTGAGGCACTGACCCGTACAGTACACCTCAGCAGGCAATACTTCGACGGTTCATCGCAACTCTTAAGTGTTTTTCATCCATGTTTACTGGTAACTTCCATATGACAAGTCTCCATCGGGCAGGCAGCCTTCTAACAAGATCACAGCCCGCTCGTCAGAAACTTTATCATGTCGCTCCGTTGAATGGCTGAATCCTAACGTCGTCTTGCTCGTGATCCGCGTCATCCTGGCTTCAAGGTGGTCTTGGTCACAGGCTACAATACCTGTCACGGTTCTGCATGAACAGCAGGGTACTGAAGTCAGCGCGGTGTCGCAGTTTTCACAGCGGGCCACCTAACAATCGAACGCGCTTGCCCACATGGTCCTGCAATCACATCGTCAGCGCGGTCGTGGATTCTGTTCACTTCTGTTCATTATCTGCAAATGGAAAGCTGATGTCTGCAGGTAAAGTTCCGTGACTCTGACCTGTTTATGCATCTTTGGGACTCGTTTATGCTTCAACCAGTGCCATCCTTTCCAGACAGGGCGAACATCGGTGGAGAATCATGGATGCAGTCCTGTCTGCACTTCTTTACAAACTGTACCGTGCTGTACTGTTCAGTAAGTACTGTGTGTACTACTGTAGTTCGAAGCCGCCTGTGTGCATGAGATGACGATGGCATCCAAATCTCGATGGGGCGCGACCAGCACGTGCCTCGCCGCGAGGCACGTGCCGGTCGCGGTTCCAGTCTGGAATCCACCGGCATGAATTACTCATGCTCATTAATCCAGGGAATGCACTGTATTATATAGCCCGCCCTGACATGCCTCTGAACTGTAACTGTCGATTTGGTTCCCACTACTGAATAGAGTTGATCTTCCGAAACTCCCAAATTCTAACTTGAACGCGTCACACTGTTGTGTCGTGGCTACCTACTGTATTCACGGCGGGCAATTGCATTAGAGACTTCCTCACGACGCACCCTGATAATTTAGACGGGTGCGCCGCGAGGAAGTCGAGGAGCTCGGTCCAGCAGCAGCAGCAGAGACGCGTCAATCATCTCGGTCGATTTGCGAGACTGCCTGCTGTGCTTCAGGCGCGGGCTCGCAGCTGTGGACCACGATGGGCGGCAGCCGGGGCGTCTCGATGGATCCTGTGAATTTTCCGCTTGAGACGACACGCCAGATCCAGAGTATCCGAAATATCCGAAGGCTCTGATGAGGACGAAGAACGGTTGGGTCAGCAACCTCGATGTGTATATGGGTGTTGGCGTACGTGGCATTGCCGTTGGCGTCCTGCAATCGTTTTTTTGTTTTTGTTTTGCTAACACTACTCTACACTAAAGTGATCCACAGTGCGGACGCAGTTGCCCGAGTCAACTTGCAGTCCGGCAGCAGTGCGGGCGGCACGACTCGACATACCTGAGGAGATGAACAGTCCAACGTCCTCAACAAGCGCGATTCTCGGCACATGCTCGTCTGTGTCTGTGTTGAATGGTGGCGAGGGATAGCACAGCCCTCTCCACTTGTGCTGACCGCTGTCCGGTATCCAGCGGACCGGATCCAGAGTTCCAGCGCCAACACAGATTATTGGACGCGGCTCGTTGGGGACCGCGGTGGTTGGTATGTACAGATGAGACGGGTACTGTACATTCAGTGAAAAGCTCCCACGACACCGAAATGGAACGCCGCGACATCGTGGTCGCGTTTGCCAACCAACGCCATTCTCTTGAGTCTCCGGTTCAATGGCACAGCCTCGAGTATCGACACGATTGGTGGCGTCTCCTCCATTTCTACGTCAGGAAGCGGCGACACCATAGCTTTGGCTACGTCGAAAAAGCCGCCGATGACGGACTGGTATTGGATGGCGAGCCGTCCGGCGCGTCTGTCTTTGGTGGCGAGCACCGGAAGATGCATCGTAAGCTCGCTCCGTTTAGCAGTCGCGCGGATCCAGGGCCTCCATCGACGTTGCCATGGCACTGCCGCTGCTGGGGGAGCATGCAGACGGAAACCTGCTAAGACACATACGAGCACGAAAACCCCAAGTGGGCCACATTGCCTTGCCACCACGCGAGCTTATTGAATACGCAAAGGCCTCGCATGTGTTCTATCACATGGAGTCGGTCGAGAGGGACCGCGGGCGACGCGGGTTGCCGCCAAAGAGCGGCTTGAGGTACGTCTCGTCCAAGTCGATCCACGACTGGTGCACGCCGCTGTGGGTATGGCTTTGGCTGCGGCCCGTGAGCGGCGTCTTCTCGCCAACCAACGTGATACTCAGTGGCGGGTCTAGTTGGGACTGGGACTGGTCCGACTGGGACAGCTCCAGGCTCGAGTTCAGCTGCAGCTCGTGGTGGTCGACTGCATCATCATCCGCGTCGCTGAGACCGAGCCCGCGCAGCAGCGGTCCCGTGGCTGCGCCGAGCAACACGGTCGTGAAGATGACTGTAAACAGCGTCGAGCTCTTGATGATCGACACGTGCTCGGCGTTGGCGCTCTGCACATTGAGCGCGAGTGCAAATGCGATGGCGCCACGCAGTCCCGAGAACCAGATCACGACCTGGTGCTTGAGTGGCACGCGGTTCTCCTTGGCTCGCAACAGGTTGGCCGTGGCACACAGTGGGAACGTGTTCAACGCACGCGCGACGAGCAGCACAGCGAGGCTGCCAAACGCGAACCCCCAATCCCAGACAAAGGATCTTGTGTAGGCGATCACGCTGATGCCGAGGTAGAGGTAGATAAAGTTCTCGGCGAGAAACGAAATGGTCGAGAGCAGGTGTGTGAACGCTGACGCGCTCACGGGCGAGATGTTGTACATGTGGTAGTGACGGATGAAGACGCCACTGAAAAACACCGCGAGCAGTCCGCTGAGGGAGCAGAGATCGGCGGCGACGTAGGACGCGTACGCCGAGAGCAAGATGATCGAGATCTCGTACGTCGGGTGCTCGCGCAGTGCCGCGTCCGAGTGGTGGAGCGCGTACGCCGACGCGTAGCAGATCGCGGCCGCGAGCAGCACCGAGCCGACACCGATGCCTACGAGGCTCAGAACCATAGATACGCCCGTTTCGAGGTTCACTTCACTATTGCCACTCGACACGAACCGCTGGAATAAAGTGAAGACGACAATGGCTGACAGAATAAGAATCCAGGCAGAGAGTGTGAGCCAACTAAGATCCACCCAAGCAGCGTCTAGAACAAGAACGTACCGACAGCGTCATTAAGCACACTCTCGCCAAAGACGAGATTAAAGAGCATGGATGGCGCCTTGCACTTTTTGAAGACGAGCAGCGTGGCCACGGGGTCGATGGCCGAGATGAGCGAGCCGTAGAGAAAGGCCTCGGCCTCAGTGAACTGCGTGATCCAGCCGCGCTGGCCCATCCACACGAGCATCCAGCCCGTGACAAAGGTCGCAATGAGCGTACCAACAATCGCGAGCAGCAAGATGGCCCAAAAGTTGGAGAAGAAGCCCTTGCGCTGCGTGTTGAAGCCGGCCTCGAGAATGATGGGTGGCAGCAAGCCGAAAAAGAGAATCTCGGGGTTGAGTCCCGCGCTATGCACGCGTGTCTCGGACATGGACGCGAGCACGGCACCGCAGATCAGCCCAAAGATAATGGCCCACGAGGACGTCGAGACGAGTGGTGCGCCGTCATAGCGGTCGATGCGATAGGCCACGTTCACGAGCGCCAACTGGATCACAGCGCAGACCAGCAGCTCCCCGCCGGCCCATCGCTTTTCTAGGTCGCCATCCACCTCCATCATGCAGCAGAGATGAGGAGGAAGCGGAGGAGGAGAGGAACGTTGCGGTGGAGGATAAGGTTGCTTCCGCTGACTGGTGAGGTCAATGTGCGGCAGAGGCGATGAAGGCTGTGGCGCGCGTCTACCTCTACCTTCTCCTTCGAAAAGCAGGTGAAGTTGGACCATCACTCTCGTCTCTGTGTCACTTTCTCAGAGGTGGTTAATCACGCAAAATACACATCAATATCATCCTAATTACTCGAGAAAGACACAGTTCTCCAAAACTGCTCCAAATAGACACATTTGCCGGAATCAATTACGCAAACGGCACCCGTGGTTTGCCGCCGAAAATGGGCTTGAGGTGGCGTTCGTCCACATGCACCCAGAGCCGACGCATGGTCCAGCGCGCGTCCTCCTGGCGCGGCGAGAGTCCTGTCTCAGTCGTGGCAGTTGCCACGTCAGTGAGCGTGGTCGTCGCAAGCAGCAGCGGCGTGGTCTCGTCGTGGAACGGCCGCTGGGGCGTCGGCGGCGGCGTCGACCAGTCGCGCGTCGCTAGTCCGAGTGCATCCAGCAGTGGACCCGTCGCGGCACCAAACAACTAGACAACCGCCCAGATATGAGTCGTGGGACAAAACGCAGTAAACAAGTGTGTGCAGGGTGGGAGAGAACGCACCACGGTCGTGAGGAGCACAGCGACGAGCGTCGAGGCGCGAATGACGGCGGCGTGGTCGTCACATTGCGTGCGCACATTGAGCGCCAGCGCGAACGCGATCGAGCCGCGTAACCCAGCGAACCAGAGCACGACCATGTAGCGCCACGGGATGCGCTGCGTGCGCCAGAGGTTGGCGAGCGCACAGAGCGGGAACGTGCTGAGCGCGCGCGCCACCAGCATGGCCGCGAGGCTGAGGGCGATAAAGGTCCAGTCCCACTGGAACGAGTTCGAGTCTGGTCGGCATGCCATGGCATAATAGGTGAGGTGCGTAATCATTACGAGACATCTCGAGACAGCCAGATTCTGTTCAAGAGCCCAGGCTATGCGACGTCCAGACATCCAGCGTCCAGCGACACAGCAATAATCCAGTGATGCCCTCATCCAGATGTCCAGCGTCCAGAGAACCCAAAACAACAACAACGTACATGCTACAAGACTCGCACCGAGATAGAGATAGATGAGATTCTCTGCGAGGAATGCGGCCGTTGCGAGCATGTGGGTGAACGCGGCGGCGCCGGCGTGGGAGACGCTGTAGAGATGGTAGTGGCGGATCAGCACGCCGCTAAAAAAGACTGCAAGCAGTCCGCTGAGCTGAAGGCTCTCCCCCACAACGTAACTGGCGTACGCCGACAGCAGCAGCGTCGCGATCTCGTACGTCGGGTGCTGCTTGAGTGCCTCGTCGGCGTGCTGCACAACAGGAGACCAAAGAAAACACCGTCAGACTCCCATCCCCGAGATTAGCTACACTCAGCAGTGGGTCCTCACCCGCAAGCAATAGGCTGATGAGTAACAGATCGCGGCTGCGAGCAGCACCGAGCCAATGCTGATGCTGACAAGCTGCAGTAGCAGCGTGGCCGCCACGTCGACGCTCCACCATTCGCTGCCATCCAGTACGGCGTGCTGGACAATGCCAAAGATCACAATCACGATCGCGTCGTTGAGCACGCTCTCGCCAAAGAGCAGATTAAACAGCAGTGGCGGCGCGCGGCTCTTCTTGAGTACGACTAGTGTCGCGACGGGGTCAATGGCCGAGACCAGCGCACCGTAGAGAATGGCCTCGGCAAGCGGCAGCGCCGTGACATCCAGGGATCCGATCGTCCCCATCCAATAGACCAGCGCGCCCGTGGCCAGCGTCGCAACCAGCGTGCCGACGACTGCCAGGAGACAGATTGCGAGAAAGTTGGAAAAGAAGCCCTTGCGCTGCGTGTTGAATCCGGCCTCCAATACGATTGGCGGCAGGAGTCCGAAAAAGAGCAGCTGCGGGTCGAGCCCCTCACGGCTCGCTCTGTCTGGGGAGAGGTACGAGAGCACGCCCCCAAGTGCGACGCCAAAGCTGATGGCCCATGAGGCCGTCGAGATCAGAGGCGCGCGCTTGGCGCGGTCCACGCGGTACGCGAGGTGCACGAGCAGCAGCTCCAGCAGCGCGCAGAGAAACAACACGCGGCCCGTCCACTGCTGCTGCTTCTCGGGCTCGGTCGTGGTGGAAGGCATCGTGGTTTGGTGCTGAGAAAGAAAGAAGAAATCGAGGCTGGGACGCGGCGGTGCGATCCAGATACTTTCTCAACTGGCGTAGCCTGTGAGGAACAGACCCGGTACTTCATTTGAAGATCCCGAGCCAGAGAAGCGATGGAAGTTCTGCACCGCCAGCAGCTCATCGGCGGCGAGCTGCTCATGTGCGCGTTGCTCGAGCTCGTGATCGTGCGCATCGCGTACCGCATCGACAGGGGGAAGCAGGCACCGTACCTCTCGGCGGCCGCGTGGGCTATCGTGCTCGGCATTCTGGTGTGTGGTTGGAACTCTGACCAAGGGGGCTCATTTGTACTGGGGGAGATTGATGGGCATTGTGCGTGACAATGTAGTCGGGATTGCTGCTGTCGCTGATCTCGAAAGCCGTACGTTTCAGTATAGCGCTCTCTCCAAGTGTATGTCCACCAACCTCACTCTACTGCTGTTGTTGGTGGCCAATACAGCGAGCCAAGGACGTGGGGCTCGACCCACAGATCATTTTCTTTGGGCTGCTACCCCCGATCATTCTCGAAGCCGGATTCACAGTCAAGCACCGCGGGTTCTTTGCCAACTTTTGGGACAGTTTTCTGCTGGGGATTGTAGGGACTGTGCTCTCGACTGTGGGC
The DNA here is from genome assembly GCA_023335925.1 of Pythium phragmitis. Taxonomy (NCBI): domain Eukaryota; phylum Oomycota; class Peronosporomycetes; order Pythiales; family Pythiaceae; genus Pythium; species Pythium phragmitis. Next base: position 9,368 of record JAADVZ010000309.1, read on the forward strand.
GTCGCGCTCGCGCTCTACTGGCTCGGGCGCTCGACGCTCTTTGTCACGGCGCTGAGTCCGGCCGAGGCCATGCAGTACGGCTCACTCATCTCGGCCATTGATCCGATCGCGTCGCAGCTCGTGCTGCGCAAGAGCCACGTGCCGTCGTTGCTGCCTGAGCTCGTCTTTGGCGAACGCTCACTCAACAATGCGATCAGTACGATATGGCTTTTTGGATCTCTTCAGCCGGAAATGGATAGCTAACCTAAACCCCAGCGGTGGCGATTTTCAACCTGTGTCAGGAACGAGTGCAGAGTGGCGACACGAGCGTGTCGTTTAGCAACGGCATGCAGATGCTCGCCGAGCTCGCGGGCATCGGCGCCGGTTCGCTGGTGCTCGCGGCCGTGGTCGGCTACTCGTCAGCCTACCTTCTCCGGGTAACGTATACCTACCAGTCTCATAGAGGGCCTACCTAATGCGAAGCTGTTTGTTGCGTAGAACTCGGACGATGCGCTCAAGCAGCACCCCACGTACGAGATTTCGATCTTGCTGCTGTTCGCCTACGCGTCGTACTTGGCGGGCGAGTTTGTTCACCTGAGCGGCCACGTAGCCGTGTTCTTCAGTGGCGCGTTCATTCGCCACTACCACATGCACAACGTCTCGCGTGCCAGTGCTACAACGTTCAAGCACTTGCTGCGCACTATGGCGTTTCTCGCCGAAAACTTCATCTTCATTTACCTCGGTCTGAGCCTGTTTGCCTGTACGTTTTATGTGCAAGTGGACATTGGCTCAATTATAATTCTAACCCAATGAATAATTCCTGACTACCAGACTCGGACACGTTCAAGTGGGAGTGGCGATTCATCATTGGGAGCCTTGTCGTGTGCCTGATTGTGCGCGCGTGCACAGTGTTTCCACTCTGCTACGTCGCCGGCCTCTGGCGCGTCCACGCGATCCCCGTGCAGTACATGATCGTCATTTGGCTCTCGGGCCTGCGCGGCGCAATCGCGTTTGCACTTTCTCTCAACGTGCGGACGCTGGAAAGCGACCCCTCGCACGCCGCGATCATCCGCAGCTCGACGCTGTTCACTGTGCTCTGCTCCACCATCGTACGTTCGTCTCACGGGATGGGGACTGGGTTCACTTGCCGACTGACTTGGTTTATGGATCCCCTAGCTCTTTACGTTGTCGATGCGGCCGCTCGTGCGGTGTCTTGGGCTCGCCCATACGTGCGAGACCCACGCACACTTGCGTCGCCATCCAGACGAAGAGCAGGCACTGCTGCTCTCGTCGAGCAGCGAAGAAGAGGCCGCGTGGATCCGCGACGCGTGGACCGACTTTGACCAGCGCCACCTGCAGCCGTATTTCGGTCATGGCGGCAACTGTCGCGAAGAGACTACCGACGCCCCCAGAGATGGCCAGCAAAACAAGCCGCAGCAGCAACAGCAACCGCACGATTAGGTTGGGAGGTAGCGCAATTTCGCGAGGCTCTATTTTCACCATTATATCATGTTTTGGCCAGGAATCAGTATTTTGATCGATGGGTACAGCGTGCGTGCTTCAGGATCTTGTTCACTAAATACTTTATATCATCTAGTCTGAAAGGTTATACGTTTGAATGTCCGACTGGAGAGTCTTTTAGAGACGGCAGAATCTGACTCACAGCAAGTAGACAGATGCTTAAATAATCGCTAGACTCACTGCAACAATCACCACTATACGAGTATCCGGATAAATTCACTTTCTTATCCGGATACTCGTATAGTGGCCACCTTGAAGTCTTCCAAAAAAAATGGGGGCGGCAAACTCGCGGCAACTTTCAAAAAAGGGAAACGCAGCATACAAACTTCCCATACAAACGAAGCACATCAAAGGAGATGGAAGCTCGGCTCGAACGGATGGAGGCAACTGTCGAGCGGCTCGCGATGGTCGTGGAAGGCGTCGTGGACGCCGTGGCGGCGCGTGTGGCCGATGCGATTGCCGATGCGCGACCGCTCGTGCTCACGAAGGCGCAGCTGCGGCAAGCCGTGCGTGCGGCGATGCAAGAGAACGCGGATGGATCCATGGAAAAGGAAGCGGGGAACGCAGCGACGCCACCGCCCAGAAAGAAGGCCAAAAAGACCAAGAGTGCGGCGGTAGTGGAGCCAGACGACTTGCCGTCGCCGTCGTCGCTGACGTTGTCGATGTTTGTGGACACGATGGCGTCCGAGGCAACGCCGTCACCACTGCCTCCGCCAGCGAAAGCCAAGTGTGTTGCTCCGGCCGTGGCACTGCCACTGCCACTACCTGCTCCGGTGCATCGGCCTCTGCCCGTTGCGAAGGCTCCAGCACTAGTCTCGACGGTTCCGATGCGGCCCACGGTGATGGCGATACCAATGTCGATGCCTTCGCCGCAGCAGCTGCAACAGCAATACCAACAACAACAACAGCAGCAGCAGCAGCAATTTCAGCAACGGCAGCAAGCGCATGTAGTGACGCCCAATACGTCACGCAACACATCTTCAACAGCGACTGGTGGTCGCTTGTACCTGTGGGGCAACGCATGGCATCATCTCCCAGAAGACTACGAGTTCCCGAAAGAGTCGCTCGAGGTCATGTGGCGCCAGTGGTGTTGCGGCGTCTCGGACAGAGGTTTCCGACCGCTACGGGAGATCCAGGCTAGCGACATTGCGACGACGAATAACCGTAAGCGGCTCTCCGATCTCAAGTTTCTGATGAAGTTCCTCGAGCAGCAACTTCAGGACCGTGGCGTGTGGAAGGAGCTGCCGAGTGAGACTGAGGCAGACCAAATGCTTCGCGCCGTTCGCGATTCGCTGCCGTTCACGCCGACTATGAGCAAGAACGGGCTGAAGCGCGAGGTCGAAGGACTCAAGTGGCACTCGGCCGTCACGTTATTGCGAAACGCCAACAAGAAGGCGCGATCGGAGTAACACGCTTCATGTTGAGAAGCGAAACAGGTACGTTTTCATAGCTTAGTATAGAGGGATCTATTAACCGGTAATGCCAGCAGCGGTGCGCACTTTACTTGGGCAGAAGCGGTGTGTCTTCTGCTGTGGCCTCAGGCTTATCTCGCGATCGCTCGACGGCGAGCTTCGCCTCCAGTTCCCAGTCGGTTTGAAAGTACGCGTGATAAAATCCAACAAAGGATGTGACGACGTAGCCCAAGGTCATGCCGCCCCAGATTCCCGAGAGCGAGCGACGGCCCTGGCAGAGACCGAAAAAGTACGCGGACGGCACACCGACACACCATGAGCCGACAATGAACGCGACCATGATGGGCAAGGATCGTGTCTGGGCCTCGAGAACAATCTGCACACGTATCAACACACCCAGCGCTCGGTTAGAAGTGTTGGATACAACACACCAGACGAGAACGTACCATCGCGTAGCAGAAGAATGCGAGAAACGCGTAGCCGGTAGCCGCGAGCGATCCAATATGTGCAAAGCTGAGGATCACCGCGGGATCGTCCGAAAAGATGCGTCCTACGTCCGTCTGGAAGGTAATTAGCGCCGTGGAATTTGCAACCGCGACGATGCCGATGCACACGCCAGAAACGTATGCGGCTGCGCGCGCGAGGTGCGGTCGACTAGCGCCCAAGTGCTTGGCGATGAGCGTGATGGAGGCGTCAAGCAGTCCGTAAATGGGGCTTGTGGCGAAGAAAAAGAGCTCCATCATCGAGGTATGAGTGCCTAGTTGCACTTCGCCGATCGAAGCCGAGAACAGCGCCATGGTCTGCAGCTGGGTGTCCTCAAAGAGGTTTCCGACCGCGAGCGGAAAGCCCACAGAGACGAGCGTCGAGAGCGAGCACGTGCTAATGGGCAGGCGACTCCACGTCCACGGGCATCTGCTGCCTTTCTGCATGTACCGAGCCATGACGAACGAGTACATGACGAGGCGCAACCACATCGTCAGTGCCGAGCCGAGTGGACAGCCAATGAATCCCAACTTTGGAAGTCCCAGCGTGCCGTAAGTGAGCCCCGTGGCAAGCCATACGTTGAGCAAGACCGTGACACCATTGATCGCCGTCGTCGGCAGCACGATCTGTTGCGACTGGTAGAACGTCGAAAGCACTTGAAACATGCTGCGCGGCCACATGCCCAGGATCCAGAGACGGCAGTAGATGCGCGCGTACGCTGCGACCTGTTCATTGACGCCGGCGAGCAGCAGCAGTTCCCCGAGATTCCACCAAAGCAGCGCCATTGGCACGCACATAACTGTGAGCATAGTCGCCGTGAGCTGTCCGTACTGGCCAAGAAGGTGGTAGTTCTTGGCACCAAACGCCTGCGAGCAGAGCGAGTTCATGCCAGCGTTGAAGCCCTGCATGAACACGAGCGTGGTAAAGTCCATCGACATTTGCGAGTATGAAACGGCCGCGAGCTGATCCACGCCGAGATGGCCCATGATGCTGAGCTGCGTGAGCGACGTCGCGAAGAAGCAGTACGTTGAGAGCGTCCCCGGGAGCGCGAGCGCCAGCAGCGCGTGGAGCTCCTCGAAGTACTGCGCGCGCGACGTCACGGGGATCATCGTGGTCGCGGAGGAGATGGCAACGGCAGAGACCGACTGCTGGGGCTCAAAAAGCCGATTGCCATCCACCGCAGCGGCAGTGGAGCCCTTTCGAAGGGTGAGATATTTTGAGATCTAGATGTGGGTGTAAACTGGACTGTGGCAACATGATCCGGATACCATGAACGTATACTTACAGGGTCCATTACTTCTTCTTGTCCCTGGCTGTTTGAGCGAGTACTGTACATCCGGATAAGCACGTATACTTTGGATGTACTGGTTTAGGGTGGTTGGAAGAAGTGCGAGAAAAAGAAGGGGAGCGAGCACTCAAAGCCGTTGACGGGGAGATCGAGAGATAAAGGAGGACGTTTGCTATGGCGACGGCGATGCGCAGCGGCTGGGAGCGCGTGCGCGACTCGCACGGCCGCGTATTCTACGTGAACCACGTCACGCGTGAGGTGCGGATTGCGGGTCTCCGTGCCTTCCACAGACTGCCCAAACTGATGGAAATGCCTTTGCTGTTCTATTGTAGACGTCGTGGCACTTGCCGACGAACGAGCCGTTGCCGCTCGGCTGGCAGGAGCTCAAGGACGCCGAAGGGCGTGTCTACTTTGTGGACCACAATACGCGCACGACCACGTGGGTCGACCCGCGCGTGGCAGCCCATACGGCCAGCGGCAATGCCAACATGAACGGCGCCAGCAGTGGCAGCGGCGACCGCGTGCCCGCCAAGCCCACGCCGCGCGCGACCGACTACCAAGGGCTGGGCCGCATCGGAGACCTCCAGAGCGCATCGATTGCGCCAGAGGACCACACGCTCGAGGTGTCGTCGCTGACCATTGGCATCCCCACGGGGCTCCTGGATACGACGCGCACGGACCAGTACGACAGCGCCAACGACAATATGGGTTCGCGTCTGGACGTGAAGCAGAGTGAATTCAGCCACGCGATCCCGAGCGCCGCTGCCGCGGCGGGTGCAGCGGCGGCCGTGGCTGTGGCAGCCTCGGCAGGAGCTGGAAGCGGCGGGAACGTTACCGAGTCCATGGAACCGTTCCACCCGACGCGCAAGTTTTTTGCTCCGCTCTTGGTTCCCGAAGACTCGGCGACGGCCTGTTCTCACTGTAACACCAAGTTTGGCGTGCTGCGTCGACGGGTACGCTACCAATAGAACGGTTCTTGGCAAGAACGGTTCTGCGGGTCGTTTAGGACATGTGTGCTGACCAGGCGTCTCTTTTATGTGGATGCAGCACTACTGCCGTCTCTGCGGGGAGCTCTTTTGTGCCGACTGCACGTCGAACCGCGCGATGCTGCCCATCGTGGGCGTCGTCTACGAGCAGAAGCAGCCCGTCTGTGTGCGCTGCAGCCGCAACGCCGTGGCCGGCGACTTCTACTGCATCGTCGCCCTGCGCCGACTGCTCGCGGACGAAAGCGGCCGACACAGCGATGTACGTCTCTGTGAGAATGAATGGGTGGGGGGGATCCGCACTCACGGAGCCCCTTTCGTTATTTGTAGAAACAAGAGCAAATGCTGCAACTCGCGAATGCGCTCAAGACTGGCCGTGAAGAGACGCTCGGCGGTATGGGCCCTCACCGCATCGCGCAGCTCAACGACATTGACGCGGCCGGCGGCGTCGCGGCGTTCTGCGAGCTGTTGCTTGCACCGGATCTGGATGATCGAGAGGCCTCCACGCTCGACATGCTCGCGAATCTCATGGCGCTAGAGAACAGCGCTGGCAACGAAGTGTCGGCCGGCGAGGCCTTTGCCCAGTCGGGCGCGAGCACGGCATTAGTGGCGTTGATGAGCAGCCGCGCGGTCGACCAGCAGCACGACGGACCGCTCCATCCCGAGGTCGAGAAACGCGCGATGCGGCTCTTCTTCCACGTGAGTCGCTCGACCGCGGGGCAGAACGCACTGCGCAGTGCTGGAGCGGCCGCGCGTCTTCGAGAAATGCTCGAATTGGGCTCACCCACGCCTCGCGATATCCGCGTCGAAGCTGCGCGCTGCCTCAAGCGGTACGTGGCCGAGAACCGCTCCAACACGCTCGAGTTTGCCAACGCCGAGGGCATCCAGTTGCTGTGCCACTTGCTGGGTGAGTTCCATGACATGCGGTCCAGCAGTGTCTTTGGCGCGAGCCGAGACGATGTCGCGGGTGTGGCCATGGCCGCCGAAGATTCGTTTGATGCAGCGCTCGAAGGGGTCCTCAGTACGCTTTGCGAGTGTCTCCACATGTTGGACATGCAGCGGTCCACAAGTCTCAGCGTCGCGGCCGAGTCGGGCGCCGTGTACATCCCACTGGATACCGTGCCGTCTTTTCTCACAATCATCCAAAAGAGCGACTACCGGTCGCGTATGCTCGCGTTCCAAGTGCTGCTATTACTATCGCTCGAGTATTCGTTCGTGTCGTCGCTCAAACACCAAGACGAGTTTATCAAGGAACTGCTCATTCTCATGGAGTTTGAAGACGACTGCGCGATCGCGTCCGAGATTCTGTGCAACTTGTGTGCGACCTGGACAGCGAGGCCTCGGCCAGTAGCAGTAGCGGATGGAGAAGCAGAAGACGCGCAAGGCGATCTGCTCAAGCTCATGCAGGACCGAGGCGTCCTGCAGTTGACCATCGACAAGCTCAAGGGCTGCGTGATCGGCCCGAATCAGTTCACGGGCGAAATCAATTTCCAGAAGAGCCTCATTGGCATCATCAAGTGCTTTACCGATCCGTCAAACGGCGACGCGTACATTGACACGATCGAGTCGGCCGACTGCGTGCCCGCGCTGTCGGCCTTCCTGCTCTCGCGCAAGGCCACGCTTGTGCCATCGGCGGCGCAGGCGTTGATGAACATTTGCGAGTTCAAGCCCGCCCAGTTTGGTGCCCTCGCGGACGACCGCACAGCCTGTGAGTTTTTCCAGCGGCTGCTGCAGACGCCACCTGATGAAAACCGCATCTCTGGACTGCGGTTTTTCTCGGTGCTTGTTGAAAGCGGCCGCATCGTGCCCATCAGTGTGCTCGACACTCTGTTCGTATTGGTCTATGGACGCGATGCTCGGCTCACGGCCGGCAGTCTCCATTTGCTTGGAGACATTACAGGCATCAAGTCCGTCGACGAGCTCGCGCAGCCGCTGCCCGAATCGACAGATCCCGACAAGATCCGCGTGCTGGAGCGGTTTCGAGACCTGGTGTCGAGTGCCGCCAATTTCCCTACGCTCATGCAGATCGCGTGTGCACCCGACGGTGACGACAGCGTGCGGCTGGACGCGCTCAAGTGCCTCCGAGTCTCGATGGACGGCAGCGTGGAGCTTGTCAACAAGATGATTGACCAGGGTCTGCTGCGTGGTTTCAACGCGGGGCTGCGACGCTGGACAGATTCCGTTAAGTCGCTGAACGAGTCGAGAAAGCGAGCAAGCTACGCCGTGCTGCGGATGCTCCACGTTGTGCTCAAGAGCTCTGTGTCGCACGTGGCCACACTCGCCACCGACGACCTCAAGGGCGTCGTGAATGCCGTCACGGAATACCTGGTCGCTGCGCCCACGAGTGAAGGCCGTATGGCCGCGGGCATTGGCATAGTGAGGGTCTTTTTCGGCCACCGCGTGTGGAAAGACTGCTTCTTGTCGGAGTATGCCGTCGACTCGGACACGACCGGCCTCGACTTTGTCCACGCGCTGACCAACGTGCTCCCGCAGTTTGCCGTCGCGACGTCACAATTTGATGAGGAGGGCGAGCCCAAAGACGACCACGAGGCACGCCAAGTGTTTGACGACGGCTTGTTTGTGCTGGAAGAGCTCGTCCGCGAGATCTCGAACGCGGCGATCGCCAACATGATTATCAGCGCCGGCGTCCACGTCGCGTTGCTCGAGCTGCTCAAGGAACACGATGCGACGCTGCAGTCGTCCACAGTCATGCGCCTGCTGGAGGTCCTCAAGACCCTGACGCTCAACCGCCGCGTGCGCTTGCTCGTGCTGGAATCGGGCCCGTCGCTGGGCGCACTAGTGGAGATTTACCGGGACCTGAATGGTCGGTACGATGGTCTCGAGGTGACGCAGCAGCACATCGCGCGGCTCGCAGGCCACGTGATCGTCAACCTCTCGAGCGATCCGCTCGAGTTTCGCAAGATCCTGTACGACCACCGGTCCGTTCTCCCGAACGCCATCATTGAAAACGTGCTGTCGCCCACGCAAGAAGTCTCGCAGATCGCGGAAGAGGTGGTCTCGAATCTCGTGGACTCGGACTTTGCGACCTGTCCGCTATGGTTCGACATGGTCGAGACGTGCAACATTGAACGGCTTTTCCGCGTCATGCTCGCGGCCGAGCGGCCGTCTGTCCGCGTCACGGTCGCGCGCAAGCTCACAGAAGTGATCTTTGCGGACCCGACCAAGTTTGTCGACGGGCTCACCGAGATGGAGAGAGGCACACTGGTCTCGATCCTCACCGACTTCCTGGTTGTCGAGGACGCACGCACGTCGGTCGTTGGCATACTCGCGCTGTCGCTGCTCCTGGTCAACGGCCAGCGCTTTGACGATCCGCAGATGGAACGCATCGCCGTCGATGGCGCGGCGTCTCTTGTCTACTGGATGCAAAAGGGCACTGAGCGCCACCAAGAGAACGCCGTCAACATTCTCCACGATGGCATCAACGACGCGTTCCGCATCAAGTTTTTCGAGCAACTCAAGCGATCCGACGTGCAGCGGGACATCACGTTTTTGACGGCCATGGGCCAGCAGATTGTCGACATCAAGATCTCGACCAACGCCGTCGGCGTGTTTAAGCGATGCGATCTGCTCATGGGATTCCTCGCGACTGTTGACGCGTCGGTGCTTCCTCAGGACGCCAAGGAATTGCTCGTAGAGATCACCGAGTACTTGATGGGTCTACTGCGTCCGAAGAACCGGCCCGAGTTGCGGTACCTTCCACAGATCTTTGTGTTCCTCATCCACCAAGCACGCGTCCGAGAATTGGGCGTCAAGCTTGTCAAGAGAGGAGCAATTGAGATCATCATGAAGCTCATTGATGAGCTTACGACCAGTAGCGAAGAGGAGAAGGACGAGAAAGACCAGGAGCAGGAGGACTTGAAGGCCATGGTGCGGGCTGACGCCAAGGTGCTCATCTCGCTCTTGTTTGAGTACGACATTCAGCGCGTTGTCGCGACCAATGGCGTGGCCACGCTGCTCTCGCTCATTGTCTCGTCGTCGCAGACTCCGTCGGTGGAGGAGGTGCAAAACTCGCTGGATCTCTTCGAGTCGATCTTGGGCTGTTCGGTTGACGGCAAGAAGGCGTTGATGGAGAGCAGCGTCTTTGTCGTGACGCTGGAGCAGGCCATGACGCTGTACGTGGCCGACATTGTGAGCGCTGCTGAGACGGCCGACCCGGGCAAACTCGACGTGGTCTCCCGCATCAGCGCGCTCGTGTTTGACCTCGCGAGCCAGCACCAGATTCGCGATCAACTCCTCAAGACGTCGACGCTGCTCGCGCCTGTGGTCGATTTCCTCGATTGGATCTCCAAGTCCATCAACCGCAGTCCCCAAGAGCCACTGCCCGAAGCGACGATAGCCAAGTATGAGCACTTGATGAGTGCTGGGATCCCATTTTGCGAAAGTGCGATCGTCGTGCTCGACGAGTGCACCATCAGTATGGAGACCCAAGAGCCGCGCGATAAGATCCGAGTCGGAGTTTTTACCCTGTGCAAGCGCTTGGTGCAGCGCGTACCGGAGCCGCACACACAGGAGCTGTTGGTGCTCAGCTGCCAGTGCCTCTCGACCATGTTCCAGAACGACGAGGTTGTGGTGGCCGCACGTGCGGTCAGCCTGCTCGACGACATGGAGAGTGTTCTGGAGACCGTCGCCATTGCCGCGCCCACGGGATCTGACGTCTCGCTCGACGCCATGGCCGAGCTGGTCGACATGATGAGTACCTACTTCCAATGGACTGCGTCTCGGGAGGATGCAGCAATGGGCAGCAAGGGCTGGTTGATTGATCTGGCCGTCTACGTGGTCGTGGGTGCTGTGGAATTCGACGTGGCCACGGCGGATCTCCATCCATCACTCGCCGTGTTGCGCCGGGCCTGTGCTGCGTCTGCATCCCGATCTCATATCGCTCAGCACACGCAATTCAACGCGCTGGTCGCGACGCTTGCGCAGCTCGCGTCCGAGTCGCCACAGTATCGGCCGTATCGCACGACGGTCCAGAAGATCCAAATGCTGCTGGGCGTGGACGTCTCGGCCAAGACAACGACTGTGGCGATGCTCACGCGTAAGCGATCGGGAGTACTCACTGGCGTACCCGAGACTCGGACCAGTGAGTACTTGGTGCGGTGTCTCCATTGCTCGGAGCGCGTCACGATCCCGGGCGGTCGCGATCCGGCCACGACGGCGTGCACGTCGTGCGGACGATTGGCAGCTGCCTCTCCAAAGTCCGAGTCTGCGGAGAGTCGCGTCAAAACGTCGAGTCCGCTGCGCAGGGAAAACTCGGCCGCAAGCGACGGCTCGCAGCCGTATCCGTGCGGCCACTGCAAACGCATTCTCTATGTCCCGTCGGGTATCGAGCCGTCGGAAGTCGCGTGTCCCCACTGCCGTGCGTCGCCCGTGGTCACTCGAAAGAGCCCCGCTCGCTTGCTCTCGTCCCAGAGCCACGCCTCGATGGAAGACCGAGCCGACGCCGATGCACAGCGGGCGTCCCCGCGGCCTCTTCTTCCTCGGACGACCACGCCGCCCGCGTCATTGTCCTCCAGTATTGTCGACGTCAAGGACACGAAGATGGTCACGTGCGGCCACTGCAGCAAGCACTTGATTGTCAAGAGCAGCGCCACGGCCGTCAAGTGTCCGCAGTGCCAGGGCGTTTCCAAGCTCTCCACCAACACCAGTACGTTTTATGCCCTTGACGTCTCGCTAGAGGACGAATGGCTCACCTGTATTTTCTTTTCTCTTGTTTGTGAGCAGCTCAAGAAGTCATGCGGTGCCAAAACTGCAGTACGCTGCTCAGTCTGCCGGCCGGCGCCAAGGCCTACAAGTGCATGAAGTGTCTCCACACCACGCGGCTCTCATGAGGCGGTGGTGAGTACGTGCTTCATTCAGGGCAGTGTTTGATATCATTTTTGTATAGCTGCGGGAGGTCGCTCCTCCCCCTGACTGATAGAAACCATGCTTCTGACCCTTGCTAATAAGCCCCCGTTGTCACAGTGCAAGTATGCAGTATACAAAAGATCACGTGGTTGAGTCCATGAGGTGCAGCAAGTCGTCGTGCTCCCGCTTGCCTTCGCCCTTGTCGTCGTCGTCGGCAAACTCGTCGCGCACGGCGTCCGTCTCTTTGCGGTCGCTGCTCGCGTCGATCCAGATGGTCGGCACTTGCTTGTCGTCGTCGTCGTCGTTGGCCTTGTCGTCGGGAAACAGATTGATCTTGAAGGCGCGGCGATCGTCGCTGTCTTTGGCGGACGCGCCCAGCAAATCGGCCAGCAAGTTGAGCCCGTCGCTGGCCGTGGCCTTGAACGACTTGTGCGGTTTGCTCTCGCGTGATGAACCCTTGGCGCCAGCCATGAGCTCTCGCGCACTCGACTTGAGCAGTCCCTTGGCGTCGGCCTCGTACATGTTACCGCCCAGTGGCGACACGCGGTCCAGCGTGTCGGGCGCGGCGACCGCGTCTTCGGCCGTGGCGATCGCAAACTTGGTCTCATCGTCCAGTGCGCCATCGTCGTCAAAGTACCGCACCGTCCCGGGCACGCGTCCGCCGGATGCCGTAGGCCCGTCGTACTTAATGGCGAGTGTGCCGTCCATGCCCTGGATGCCGTTCTGCAGAAAGAGCGAGACCTTGATGCGCGTGTCCTGGAAGAAGCGGCCCAGCAATTGCTTGAGAAGGAACCACTCGGCCGCGCTGAGCGCGCCAAACGTCTGCGACGTGAGCAGGATGGTCTCGTCCAGCAGGCGCGTGACGTCGACGCTGTCGATGAGTGCCTTGGTGCTCACCAAGTGGTTCATGGTGACTTGCAGGAGCTCGTCGGCCGAGGCGCACGAGAGCAACTGGAACTTAAAGCCCATGCGCATGAGATCGTAGAGCTTGTCCATGCTCGTGGCGTTGAGCCGCATGATGGACGAGTGCGCGAGCCGGTCAAAGATCTGGCGCGTCGCGGCGTTCGTGTACATGTGGTGGGGCTTGAAGAGCTCTTGCATGAAAGTGGCGTTGTGCATGGTCTGCAAAATGTCTTCGAGCACTTTGGAGCTCTTGTCGCGCGGAATGTTTTGCGCCTTGAGCCGCTGGTCCAGCACGTACACCATCTCGGCGCCCATGTTGATGACCAGCATGGGCATCGCCAGCAACGCGCCGTGGGCCATGGTGGCGGCTCGTGTGATGGAAATGGAGATCTTGGCGGGCGTGTCCTTTCGGGAGTCGCTACCGGTAGAAAACCGGTTTGGAACCGTTCTAGACAGTATACGTGTATCCGGATACCAATGTTAATCCGGATAATGTGATAGGACCAACATGGCTACACTGTGGCATCACAGATCCATATTCCGACGGCCGGCCAAGGCAGTGGGACTATGGCGATGGTTGCATATCCAGAAAATGGAGCTGAAAGAGTGAAGATTAATAGCAGTAATATACGATACTGTCATGCCGTATCGAAAAGCTGCAACAGATCATTTGCTTCGTCGTTGGTGCCATTGGGGACGCCTTTCGATTGTGCTACAACGTCCCACTCGACTCGCAGCGCGTCCATTTCCTTGCAGTCACGTTGCGCGTCGATCCAAAGCGTGGGGACATCGTCATCGTCTTTATCTTCCTTGGCGTCATCAAACAGCGTCCACTTCCATGTCGATGTTGCTTCGCCATCTCCATTCCCTTTGAAGGGTGACGCCGCACCCAGCAGATCGGCGAGCAAGTCCAGCGCATCACTTGCTGAGGCCTTGAACTGTCGGGGTGATGAGAATGACGGGCATTTCTCCTGGCCCTTTCGATCGTGAGTCGCGCAGTTTCGCCGCTTGGCGTCTGCGACGATTGACGCGATCGACTGCGTCGCGCCTCGGTCTTCGTGGGCATGGCGACCACCCAACGTACTGTACGGGTATCGGTCACGTGTCGACGCCGTTGTTGGAATACCGGCGAGGACAAAGGACTCTTGGTCAACAACTTCTCTGCCGCCATCTCCATAGTAACGTACAGTGGCAGTCCGTCGGCCAGTGGGGACCTCATCATCGGACGCCGTTCGCTTCCCCTCTGCGTGGGGAGATGTCCACGAGCGTTGCTTTGTGTTGAGATCCTGGAGGAAATGACAGAGAAATTGCTTGAGCAAGAAGCAGTCGCCCGCACGCAGATCGCTGGACGCCTACCAACGTTGGAGAAGAAAGAATCAACAAATCTCGCCAGCAAAAACCAACGATAATTGGCATCCCTACGCACCTCGTGAGTCCGCAGGATCGTCTCATCCACGAGACATCCAACGTCGCCATCGTCACCACCTTCGTCGACCTGGGCGTCCATCTCGGCCATGCGTTTGGTCGCGTCCAAATGGTTGAGCGTCACGCCCAGCAGCGCGTCATTGTCTGTGCCACACGCCAACAGTTGGCGCTTGAAGCCCATGCGGATAGCATCGTAGAGGATATCCATGGCGTGTGCGTTCACGCATAGCGACGGTGGTGCGTTTGCGAGCCGACCAAACAGCGCGCGCGTTGCGAACGCCGACGGTTGGTGTTGGAATGTTGGCGTTTGCTGGAACAACGCGGAAATAAACGTGCGGTCGTGGAGCGCGCGCAGCAGCGCACGGAGCTCTCGGAGACGGCGAGCGTGATGTGTCGTCTTCTTGGCACGCAGCTGCTGATCCAACACGAAGACCATCTCGCTCCCCATGTTGAGCACGAGCAGCGGCATCACAAGCGCCGCCATGTTGGGCGCCTTGTGACGAGGTAGATTGGATCTTAAAGGGACCCATGCCAACGAGGTCGTATAGCCGGATATGTGTATACTCTGGATTGACCTTGTTGACAGCATGTCGGGTGACAACGGCCGGATAAATGTGCAAGTCAGTATACAGATATGTTGCCATATGTGTATACTAGTCGATGGCGATGGATGCGGAAAACGCCCATCAAAGAGAGAGAGAGAGCACTGACGTAGTAGGATGAAATAGAATAAGAATCAATAAGAAATCGCCTCACTGACGCTCCACTCGCGTTCTCTCACGTGCTCCAAAAGCGGCTCCGCCACCAGCTCTTGGGCTTGGCCAGCAGTCGCTGCTTGTCGCTCTCCAACTTGGCCAACGCCTGCGTGGCAAACCCCTGCGAGTCGTTGGTGCGCGTCGCGCACGTCGGCCAAAAGCCACAAGTCACACAAAAGTCCTGTCCGGCATGCGAGAGCTGGAAGCCGCACGCGGGGCAGTAGCCATCTGCGGTTTTGCCAGCTTTCGTGGACGCATCAAGGCGTCTTGGTTTGGGCACGTTGGCAAGGTTCTGGTCAAACGCCTCGAGGAACGCGCGGAAGAAAAAGAGGTGTTCCTTGTCGCGCACAAGCACGCCGTGGGCGACCATGGCGTCTTTCTGGGCTGCGTCGAACTCGGCGGCTGTGCAGTAGTTCTCAAAGTGGCCCAGCCGCAGTGCTGTCGTGCCAGCGCCCTGCTCGATGGGCTGCTTCCAGCGCCACTGCGAAAACGCCTCGGGAAACGCCTGCCGCATCAGGAGCTTGCCGTATTCGACGCCGGGGCCGTCCATGGGTACGGGTGTACGCTCGCCGACGAGATCTTTCTTGTTGGCGATCTTTTTGGCGAACGCCAACACGCGTGGGTCGAGAAACGGAGCAATGACGTCCATGCCAAACGCGCGCGCGAGCGTCGGCGCCGTGAAACCCATGACGTCCATGATCTGGTCTCGGTACGCGAGCATTTTGGGCTCGTCCATGGCCGCGTAGAAACTGTAGCCACAGAAGATTTCATCGGCGCCGTCCCCCGTGACGATTTGGCGGACGCCCTGGCGCGATGCAGCCTCCAACGTGGCGTATATCACAAGGCTATTGCGCAGTTCCATGGGGTCGCAGGTCACGAGCAGTTTCGCGACCTGGGTTGCATTCCGGAGCAGCTCGTCGAGTGACGGCTTGAGAATATGCTGCTGTTGGATCGAATGGTCTTTCAAGCGACCAAAAATCTCCTTCGCGTACTCTGCGTCTTGGGCCTGCTTGTCGGCCTGGACCGTGAAGGCGTGCTTGAACGATAGGATCGGCTTGGCAGCGCCGCTCTTGTCAAGCGAGATTGCACCATCTCCGTGCTCGCTACTCTGCCACGGTTGTGCGCTGGCCTCGGCGAGGATGGACGTGTCGAGTCCGCCGCTCAGTGCGATCGCGTCAATACCGCCCGGATACGGCAGTGTCCATCCTTGGAGGACCTTTTGCAGCAGTTCCCGAAATTCCTTGGCGATCTTCGGTGGTGGATCGCGGAGGTAATCCGTACATAGCGAGAGCTGCTGGCACTTGACGACGCGTGTGAGATACGTGAGATCCTTGGTGTAATGGTACAGGATCTGCTCGCTCGAGTACATGCGTTCGTGAGACGGAGCGATGGTGATCCGAGGGAGAACCCAGGTCTTCCAGGCGTCCGGGAGGATCTCGGTGAGTTTGTCCTTGGAGACCTGGCCCAGAGCCTCGGTCATCTGGGCGGCGAGGAGTTCGTGGAGTTCCTCGTCGTGGTCGCACTCCATGGGCACGGGAGGAGACGCGACCTCCTCCTCCTCCTCCCCTTCCTCCTCCCTCTCCACCTCCGCTTCCTCTTCGTTCTCCTCCCGCTCGGGGATCCCTTCGAGCGGGAACACTAGCGCACAGCGAAATGCGAGCCATGGACCATAGACCGGGTGGAGACAGATCTGAGACGGCTGTTCCACCGGAACGAAGAACATTTCCATGGGTTAGACCGGGACTAAACAATGGAAAGGTTCTATAGGATCCATTATCAAACGCACCGGGCAGCGCGTAACAGCACGGGCGGCGACCGCCATCTTCTGCGCGAGGATCATCTTGCTTGGTTCGGTGTCCGCGACCCAGTACGTCTAACCATTCACCCAACAAAATAATCAGC
Organism: Pythium phragmitis; assembly: GCA_023335925.1. NCBI lineage: Eukaryota > Oomycota > Peronosporomycetes > Pythiales > Pythiaceae > Pythium > Pythium phragmitis. The sequence continues at coordinate 25,884 of JAADVZ010000309.1, forward strand.
ATCACCCAACAGATCCGGCGCTTTTCCAACAAAATTACACACCTGGACGGGGGCAGGTACTTGTTCGGCCTCACACGTGGCAAGCACGCGCTCAACGCTCTGCTTGACATAGCGATCAATGGGGTCGGCGAGCACGCGTCCTTCGCGGTCAATCTCTTCTTTAACATGCTGCAAGAACGGTTCCCATAGCGCACGCGAGTTGCCGACAAGTACGAGCAGATGCGATGGCAGCTGAGATAACGCTGGTGTTGCTACTGCTGGTGTTGCTGCGGTTGGTGTTGTTGGTGTTGGTGTTGGGGATGTTGTTGGTGATGTTGGCGTTGGAGTGGGGGATGTTGGCGTTGGTGTTTCAGTTTGTTCTTCTTCCATTGATTTGGCTGGAAGCGTCGGCACTGGCAGCATGAACTGCGAGAAGTCCGACGCCGCTGTCGCGTCCTGCGCTAAGAATGCGTTGTACCGCTCGAGCGTCAGCGGGATGACGATATCCAGGCCGCTACGTGTCCACATATACGTGCACCGCAATAAAGAGCGTTAGACTTACGACAGGCGAGCGAGTGACCAAGCTATTAGCACGCACGCAGGCTTGAGCGACCGACGCAGGAATGCGACCGCGCGCTTCGACGGCGTCGCCATGGGTCGTGGAAAGATGTAGTAACTGGAGTTGGGTTGCTTTGGTTTACGAGGAACGTCAGTCACTTCAGATTCGATTCAACAAATCGATTGGATTCCGGCACAGAATCAGAATTTGCGGAAGTGCAACCTTACCTACTGATATAAAGATACCCAAATGTGTACCCATGTCTAACAAGCTAACCCAAACCAAAACACTAAGAGGCTAGACCAGAGCTTGGTTCTCGCCCTCTTGACTCTGCTGCTTGCGCTTCTTGCGCATGTTGTTGAGCGCCGTGCTCCACGCAATCTCCTTCTTACGCTTGCGGCCGTCCGGCGCCGGCACGTAGAACGGGAGATGGTCCTCCAGCTCCGCAAATACGGCCGCAGCCTCGCGAGGCGTGAAGTCAGGTCTCCACATGCCGTTGGTCTTGGCCATGGTCTCGATTGGCTGCATGGCGCAGCGCAAATCCGAGAGGCGACGGTTCACGGCCTTGACCGCCACTTGCTTGGCCGTGATGCTCCGGAACGGTGGGTAACCACGCGCGGCGTCGCCGCAGCACCAGCGTTCCCACGCGACGGCGACGGTATCCTTGGTTGGGACCTCAAAGTCTTCCGGCACACGGATAAAGTCAGCACGGGCCACACCAATGGGCTGCGCACTGGTGCGTGACAATGGTGGCTCGATATGCGAAGGAGTTGGCGATGGCATTGGCAGCGGCACTGGTTCCTGGCTGCGGGATGGTTTCTGTGTGATGACGGCTGATGGCGTCGACTTGCTCTTGTTCGTGTTGAAGCATTGCTTGAGAGGAGCCATACCAGCTCGGGGGTGGGCAAAAGGTCGTGGTGATGGCGGGTTATGCGCTGGGCTCGGTGCTAGCTTTTGCGTTGCTTTTGGCTCTTGCACTCGCACAGCTTCTCGTACCAAGACGGCGGGTGGCGACGGCTTGCTCTTGCTCGTGTGTTGCTTCTTGGGAGCGATAGGTGCCGTCGTCAAACGCTTGACCGTAATTTGAGCGATCGCAGGTGGCCGAGATGGAAGACGCGTAAGCGCTGGTGATGGTAGCGGCCGGACCACCGTTGAAGGGCGGCTACCGCAACTCAGCGCGTCTTCAAACGCATCCAGCGAGAGCGGCGTCGGTTGACGTCGGTCCGATCTTTCGCTGGTGGTGCTCCCACTCCCACTCGACTCTTGCGACGTCTCAATCTCCGTACGCTCATCTTGGCCCTCCACATCGGCCGATTTTGCATCCTCTTCTGCCTCTTCTTCCTCTTCGTCCACTTCTTCGTCTTCCTCCTCGTCTTCTTCCTCGGATTCGGATTCCGACTCAGATTCGGAACTGGATTCGGACTCGGACTCGACCACCGCTGGCGCCTTGTTCTTTGCATCTTCCTTTGCCGACGCACTCTCTTCTACCATCAGCGCGGCGTCCTCCTCCACTCCTTGTTCGGTCGCCCTCTCCTCCGTTGCCGACTCGTTCTCCTCAGTCGCCAGCGCCGCGCTCGCCTTCTCCTCCTCCTCCACTGCTGACTCATTCTCCTCCATCACCAACGCGACGCTCTTCGCCACCACTTGGACCATTTCCTCTTGCGGTGCCTTGACCACAAGCAGCGCGCCGCGCGCCGTCAGCTCGCGCACCACGTTCGCCGCCAGCGTTGGCGCCATTGCCGAGACCGTGCGCCGCAGCGCACGCAGCTCCGCTTCCAACTCCGCGACGCGTGTCTCCACCTTCATCGTTGGTTTTCCCACCTTCTTCTTCTTGCTGTTGTTGGATGTGTTCTTGGCGACACCTGTTCGGTTCTGTTGGTCGATTTCAAAGTTGCCGCCACTTTGCCGCCCCCATTTTTTTTCTCATGCCAGCAACTTCAATCTTTGTAAATGTATAGAAGCGTATACCAGTATCCGGCAATACGGTGTGTAGTGTCCCTTCAAGATCCACCACAGCCCACCATGGCACTTAGGGGAGCTCGCTGCTGCTCGTGCTCAGCATGGGGAGCGAGATAAGTCTTCGTGTTGGACCAGCAGTTGCATGACAAGAAGGTGACGCCTCACACGTCCTAGCGCTTCGTGCGCTGCTGCGCGTGCTCCACGATCGCACGTTTATCTCCCCGGCGCTTGCCAACTTTCCAACACCAACCGTTGGCGTTCGCGATGCGTATGCTGATTGATCGGCCCCCAAACGCGCCGCCGTCGCTTGCGTGAACGCGTGCGCCCACGGATATAGTGTACGATGCTATTTGCTCGATCTTCAAGCGGCATATGTTGGTGTGTGGCACAGACAATGACGCGTGGCGCTCAACCAAACGCACGGTTAAGACGGGCGGCCGCGCGATCGACGGTGATGGGAACGATGGCGATGGCAACCCTGGAAAGGCTCGTAGATGATAAACCCTAGATCCTGCGACTCATGAGGTACGTAGGAATGCCAGCATTCGTTGGGTCTTATTGGCGCAGATTTGTTGACTGTTTCTTCCCCAATGTTGGCCGGCGTACAGCGAGTTGTGTGCAGGCGACTGCTTCCTGCTCAAGCAAATCTCTTTGCTGCAGCTTTTGGACTATGCGTGAAGGCAGTGAGATGACAATGAACTTGCGTATTGTGCACACTATGGTGACGAAGCAGCTTTGATGATGTTCCCATTCCCACTCGACTTTGTCCGACGGCTCAACCAGGCGTGGGCGTCGTGAAGTCGAACTGAAAGGTGAAGTCGACGCCTACACACAAGCCAAAGCCATTTCAGCACAGCACCACAGGAAGGTATACATCCACCATGAAGAAACCCACCAAAGTGGGCGATCGGGAACACGAAAAATACCGACAACCACGGCACGAGTTTGCCCTGCAGCGACCACGCGTGGGTCTCCAGTACGAACGCCATTAGCGTCAGCGCCGACAGCTTCAAGCGGTACTGCAGTGCCACACCCATGACGATGAGCGTGAGTGCCTGGAGCGATGTGTACAGCGCGACACTGGCGGTCGCCGCCCTGAGCTCGTCGGGGTTACCATAGAAGATACGTAATCGCGGATTGAACAGTGCCGACGCGAACTGCGTGGCGAAGGCGAGGTAAATCGCATTGACCAACGGCACGGCAACTTCGATGTACTCGACGAGCAGAATCGTTTCGGCTGTGTGGAGCAGTTCGAGGGCCTGTGTGTTGGTGACTTCGACTTGATCATCGTCTGTTGGCGACACGGTCGTGGTGGCAGACTGCGCGCTTGAACCGCGTTGTCCCATGATTTGCTTGGCCGCCAATGACGGAAAGACCACGGCGGTGCGGGTGGTAAAATCGCTGAGCTCGCTGTCGCATTGAATCACAGGCTTGGAAGCCTCGTTCACAAGACGCGGGCTATGGGCCATGAACCTCCTCACGGCATATAGGCCTTGCAGCACATCAATGCCAATGAGCAGTGCCGTAGCGAGTGGCGAGGGAGTAGTCTGCATGATGATCGACTGGTACATGGACGAGCAAATCTCCACCGAGCTGACCGAGATCTCGGCTGATAGGTCCCGATTCATGCGGCGCGTGAGTGCAAAGATGCCCTTCTTCAGCACGAACTTTATCACGGGGAAAATCAGAATGAGGGCGACTTGGCCCTGCGCGCCAGTCGCTTCAAAGACTGCCGAGTACGCCGGGTAGATGACAATCTGTGCGAGCTGCATCGCAACCGAAGGCACGTACGCGAGCAACGGACGCGCGACGAGGCGTCGGTGACGCCAAAGCACGACAGCGTTGCCAAACATGACGCTAAAAAGCCAGGGTGCAGCGAATAGAACCCAGAAGAACGGCACGGGATAGCGCCAGTACGTCGCGACGACGACCGCGAGCCCTAGTAGCGGCACAGAGCCGACGAGGCCGACGAGCACCAAGTCGGTGTTGGTGTACAACGAATGGGGGATCGCCGCGGCGGCGCGTATTTGGGGCATCGCACCAGCGAGTGTGAGAAAGCTGGTCACGAAGAGCAGCAGCATGAACGTGGCAAAGTTGTCCCGGAACCCCTTGGTCGGATCGCGCAGTGGGATGAGCGGCGCCACGAACGATGCGAACACACTCGGCAGTGGGAAGCACACGACCACTGCGAGCCGGCGCCACAGTGATGTCGACTGCGAATACTGGCATAGCTGCTGGAGCCTGGCCAGCGAAATCCGATTGCAGCCCTCGCTTGCATGTCGCTGTGGTAGAGCACCCTCCTGTGCACTCTGTTGTTGCTGCTGGACCGGTTGCGTGCTTGGGTGGACGGCCGATGCCATCGCGAGCGATATAACTAGTGGCGAGCAGATGAAGTTACCAAGCACTGTGCTCCGACATAAGCGGTGTCTCATGTCTTACCTCCCGAAATTAGATCGACGTGACGTCGCTGAGATTGGCGTGTCTCCGCCATGGTTTGTAAGTTATCATCCCTGACCCGTCGAGGATCCGTCTGAGGCTCTTGTGTACTATTGTAGTAATTGCGGGGATTTCATCGGCAACTGACTCGCGCCATCACCAACTCAGCCCACTCACAACAAGGAGATCAACGCAACGACTTGCCGTTTTACATACGTCCTCTAGAAATACACCCACTTACCAGGCTCTGGTCTCAGAGTTACTCGCTACTATCTACACAGTATAGACATGCGGCTTAGACTACGCTCCTCGTGTGTGGGTCAACACTGAGTGTCTCCTTGAGCTCCGGGTTCCTGTCCGCGAGGTGGTCCACGGCCGACACGAGACTCTCACGCTCTTCTGCGTCGATCGTCTCACCTACAAGCTCGGCGACAATGCGGGTAACGACCGTATCGCACGTGACGTTGGCGACAGTCTGGAAGCGGTCAAGGAACCAGTCGGTCGCGACAATGTACGCAAACGTGGACGGTAATTTGACGCTCGGGAAGACACTTGCCCAGATCGTCATGGTCATGACAATACCCGAGGCTGGCACGGGCCCGGCACCAACCGAGCCAATGGTCGACACGATTATAATGAGGAAATACTCGACGCTGCCCACGATATTGCCGATGCCCTCGGTCTCGGCCATGAACACGATCGCGATCGGGTACACTAGTGCACCGCCGTCCATGCCAATGGTCGCACCGAGCGAGAGTACGAACCGCGAGAGCGTCATCGTGATCTGGCGCGTCGCGTCCATGCAGTCCATCACGACCGGCAGTGTCGCCATGGACGACGCAGAGCCAAACGCAAAGATCAAGGCACGAGACATTTTCGAGAGCCACACGTACGGGTTCTCATGGCGGACGAAGACCTTGAGCCAAATCGGGTAGAACACGAGCGCATGAAATGACAGCGAGCACAGTGAACAGAGCACGTATAGCCCGACGTCCGAGACGAGCACGGCCATGTCTTCCTGAGGGCCAATCGCCGCTGCGAGCAGCGAGATGATGGCGATTGGCGTGCACGCGATGACCCACTTGATCATGGACATGAAGACGTCGTTAATCTCCCGGAAGAAACTGGCGACGTTGTCCCTGTGGCGTGGCAGCAACGAGATCGCCACGCCAAAGGGGATGGCAAACGTGATGATTGAGAGC
>JAADVZ010000031.1:0-82635 GCA_023335925.1 Pythium phragmitis
TATACGACCACCATGGCGCCGCGCGTGAAGAAGGAAAAGAAGGAGCGCGTGAGCAAGAAGGACCAGCGCAAGGCCGCGGCCGACGAGAAGAAGAAGGCGGAGAAGGACCTGGCGCTCGAGAGCATGTCGCTCGCCGACCGCCTGGCCGAGGAAGGCATCATCACGACGTGCTCGCAGTCGGTGCGTGCCGTACACAAGAACTTCAAGGACATTAACGTGGAGAACTTTTCGCTGCTCTTCCACGGCAAGAAGCTCATCGAGGACACGACCATCTCGCTCAACTACGGCCGGCGCTACGCTCTCATTGGCCGCAACGGCTCGGGCAAGTCGACCTTTATGAACGTGCTGGGCGCACGCGGCGTGCCCATCCCCGACTCGATCGACATTTACCACCTCAAGCACGAGATCGAAGCGAGCGACATGACGGCGCTCGAGGCCGTGCTGGCCGTGGACGAGGAGCGCAACAAGCTCCAGGCCGAGGCCGACGAGCTCTCGGAGCAGATGCTCGACGAGTCGCTGAGCGAGGACGCGTCGGCGGCCATCTCGGAGCGGCTCACGGACATTTACGAGCGGCTCGAAGAGATGGACGCCGACACGGCCGAGCTGCGCGCGCGCGCGATCCTGTCGGGCCTGACGTTTTCCGACGCCATGATGCAGAAGAAGACGCGCGACTTTAGCGGTGGCTGGCGCATGCGCATTGCGCTGGCGCGCGCGCTGTTTATCCAGCCGACGCTGCTGCTGCTGGACGAGCCGACGAACCACTTGGACATGGAGGCCGTCGTGTGGCTCGAAGACTACCTGTCCAAGTGGAAAAAGATTTTGCTCATGATTTCGCACTCGCAAGAGTTTATGAACGAAGTGTGCACCAACATTATCGACCTCACGCAGCACAAGCTCGAGTACTACACGGGCAACTACGACACGTACGTCAAGACGAAAGAAGAGCGCGAAGAGAACCAGATGAAAAAGTACCAGTGGGAGCAGGACCAGATCAAGCACATGAAGGAGTACATTGCGCGCTTTGGCCACGGCTCGGCCAAGCTCGCGCGGCAGGCGCAGAGCAAAGAAAAGACGCTCGCCAAGATGGTGCGCGAGGGGCTCACGGAAAAGGTGCAGAGCGAGTCGGTGGGCGATTTTAAGTTTCCCGACCCGGAGCGACTGCCGCCGCCCGTGCTCATGTTCCAGAACGTGGCGTTTGGGTACCCGGGCCAGCCGCTGCTGTACACGGGCGTCGAGTTGGGACTGGACCTCGACTCGCGCGTGGCGCTGGTCGGCGCCAACGGCACGGGCAAGACGACGCTGCTCAAGCTCATCACGAACGACATTGTGCCCGTGGAGGGCAACGTGCGGCCCCACACGAAGCTCCGCGTCGCGCGCTTTAGCCAGCACTTTGTGGACGTGCTCGACCTCACGATGAACCCGCTCGACTATTTCCGGTCGCTGCTGCCGGGTAAGTCGGTCGAGGACGTGCGGTCGTACTTGGGGCGGTACGGCATTTCCGGGGAGGTGCAGACGCAGATCATGGGCCAACTCTCGGACGGCCAAAAGAGCCGCGTCGTGTTTGCCTACATGGCCCAGCAGAACGCGCACATGCTGCTGCTGGACGAGCCGACGAACCACTTGGACATGGAGTCGATCGACGCGCTGGCGCGCGCCATCAACAACTTCAAGGGCGGCATGCTCTTGGTCTCGCACGACATGCGGCTCATCTCGCAGGTCGCTAAGGAGATTTGGCTCGTCGAGAACCAGAAGATCCGCGTTTACGAAGGTGAGATCAGCGACTTCAAGATGAAGGTGCGCAAGCAGCTCAAGCTCGAGCCCAAGAAGCCGGCGGCCTAAGTACGGGACCCACCCACCCAGTGAAGAGCGAACGAGAACCCACCCCCGTCGCCGTCCCTGGTTGCCTTGCATGGTCTGCATTATCATAGATAACCCCCTGTCAAACAAAAGACAAGTGATGCCTTCTCTGTGTGTTAGTCTTCCGACTGGTTGCTGTCGTCGCCTGGCAAGCCACGACCTCTACTATTAGCAGGGCTACTCCTGGGACCGTTCGCTCGCGCGGGCGGCGCCTCGTCGTCGGTCGAGTCGGATTCGTCATGGGCGGAAGCGGTCGCAGGAGACGACAGGGGCGGGGCCAGCGTCGTCGATGCACGCGCGTTACGGTGGGAGGCACGTCGGCGAGCCGACGTGGCCGTCGCTGAGAAAGAGTTAGCGACCGCCGCTGGACGACGAGCTTCCTCTGCCTCTTCCCTCGGGGCTCTCGCAGCAGATGCCGATGCACCACGCGGCACGACTCTCGTCGTTAGCGGCCGCGGCGGAAGCAGACTCGTGACGCTGCGTCTCCTTCGCAGCGTCAGCGGCCCCGTGGCCGCGGACCGATTGATCGCGGCGATGCGGTCCTTGTCCACGAGCACGCAGCCGCACGTGGCGTCGTCTCCGAGCGCGTGGTCTTTCGACGTCGAGAAAATCGTCACGACCCGCGCGCTCTTGGCCACGGCGACACCGTCCACGTGGGCCTCGTGGGCGCGGAGAATGTGGGTCAGGCCGTGCGTCTCGAGAAAGGCAGCAATGGCGCGGTCGCCAAAGCTCACGGCGCTGCCGCCGCGCAGCACGCTGGGCCCAAAGCCCGACGCGGGGTCCAGCGCCGACTCGTGTTCCTCGCGGGCCGGGTCGCCCCAGAGCAAATCGCTGACCATGCGCAAGTGCGGGTTGGCATCGTAGACCTTCTTGTCGAGCGCGTCCATGGGCGCCGTGGCCGGCAGCCGGCGGATCGATGTGAGACGCGACTCGCCCCCCACGAGGCCACGGGGGATGCCGCCGTGGGCGCAAAAGACGCGGTCGTCAATGGTCGCGGCCAGCGGCAGGCGATCGAACGCGTGGTTGATCTGGTGCCACACGACCGAGCCCTCGTCGCGCCCGAAGCGGGCACGGCACTGCGAGAGGAAGCAGCCGCTTCCGTAGTAGTGCTCCAGTCCGTTCACAGCGCGCGTCTCGTGGTTACCACGCAGTAGAAACACCTTGTGCGGATGCAGCAGCTTGTGGGCGAAGAGGTAGGCGACGCACTCGAGGGACGACGCGCCGCGGTCGACGTAGTCCCCCAAGAAGAGAAACGTGCCGGCCGAAAGCGCAAAACCAAAGCGCCAAAAGTGCTGCGCGAAGAACGACAGGTCGCTCCAGTTGCCGTGGAGATCGCCAAAGACGTAGACGGGACTCGCGAGCGAGAGACAGCGCGACTCGGACTCAAGCAGCGCGCCGACGTGGGCACTGAGCTCGACGAGGTCGGCGCCAAACTGGATCGAGTGCAAGTACGGGAGCGAAAGCACTGGGTTCAGAAAGGCCGCGGCCACGCGCTCAGCGAGAGCGACGCCGGCGCGAGCGTCGTGGGTCTGCTGTTGTTGTGTCTGCAGGTCGGCGAGAACGTGGGCCGACTTGAGACTTGCGTGGCGACCGAGGCGGCTCGTCTGGATGTCGCTACGCTCGGTGATGGAGTGCATCCACGGCATGAGCTGTGGACGGGCAGGTCCAGTATTACTGTGACTGGATGGGGGTACACCACTGCTGGCGGTGCTGCTGCTGCTGCCGGTAGAGCTCGTCTCCTCAGCGTCTCGTTGCGTCACCTGAGATCGTGTGAGCTGCTCGCGCAAGAAGGCGATCTCGGTGTCTTTCTCGACGCGCATGACTTGAAGTGCCTCTTTGAGTTTCTGATAGCAGCACGCGCGTTAATCACAATATCGCCACAAGACCTCAGTGGGATTCCGAGTCTCACCTGGATCTGTAGGTGGAGCTGCTTGAATGGACTCGTCTCCGTCCCGAGCATCGGAGACTTCAGCTGATCAAACGACGGCGACGCCTGCCCGCGCCGCTCTCGGTCAGGGCTCGCGACCAGACCATCACTTCGGAGCTGCAGTGCGAAGAGCTCGCGCGGTAGTGCTGCTGCTGGTGACTGCAGCAACCGACCACTGCCGACGCAGACGGCGTCCTCATCCTCTTCCTGCTGCTGCGTGCGATCCTCAGTGACGGGCTCAACATGTGCCGACAGCGTGAGACTCATGGCAACCACCCTGGCCCACGATCGATCTCTGCGGGGCGTCGGGCAGTGGCCTTCATGGTCATCGTTAGCCGTAGTAGTGAGAGCGAGCAGCAGTCATGATCCCTATTTAGATGGGTTCACCCGATCTTTCCAAGATAGCTGGCGAAAGGTCGCGCTATGGGACATTGGATTGGTCAATAATCTAAATATCGCGATTGATTGGATAAAAATCCGACTTGATGATCCCAAATGACAGGCGTCCAGCGAAAGATCGGAATACCGGGTCTAGTGATGCCCATGCGGATCCAGACGCACCTCCTGTCGCTTTCGCTCTTGCTGCTGGTCCTGGTGGCCCTGGCAACGGCTGCGACACGCAAAGAGATCGATTGGGACGCGCTGGAGAAGGCGTGGGAGGCTGGCGACGCGCCGGCGGAACGGCGCTCCGGTGCCGACGACCAGTACGACAGACTCAGCGCCATGTCAGAGTGGTGTTTGTGGATCCACAGAGAATGATACTTGTGCTGATGTCAGCGTGATTTTGCTGCTATGGGCTTTAGATCGCCATCGCAGGCCAAGGCCATGGGTCCGCAGATGGTGTTTGTGACGCTACAAACCCACGAGCCGCTGAGTGAGCTGGCCAGCCGATGGAAAGAGGTGCGTGCGTCTGCAGTCGGAATCTAAACGTGCTCTTCTCACATGGCGGTGGCAGATGCTCTGGAACGGCGGTGTAGACGTCACCATCTACGAGATTGAGACCGCCAAGGTGCTCGTCGGTCTGCAAAAGGGTCTCTTCCTGAAGGAGCTGCGGCTCTTTCTCCACGAGCAGCACGAAGTCGTGACCTACGACTGGAACAGCAAGACGTACAGTCGCGACGACGCCATCGAGAGTGTGGACCCACCCGTACAAGCCACAGTTATGGGCAAGAAACCAACGCATGGCAAACAAAGCAAACACAAGATCAAGAAGAAGAAGAAGAAGACCCATCCCCAGCAACCGACGCACGATGGGCTGTAAAAAAGAAAGTGCGGATTTCAAGCAAAGAGGAAGCCCTCCCGGTGGTGCGATTTTCACCTTGTCACTCGCTCTTGACTTCCTCGAGCAGCTTTGCGAGCGACGCGTTCTTCTTGACGCTCTCGTGGAACGAGTGGAACTTGGGGTGCGTGTCCGTGTCACGCACCTGGCTGAGTGCCTCCACGACGCGCAGGCCGCTGCGGATCAGGTCCTTGGCGCGCTCCACTTCTGTGCCCACCTGATCTTCCTTGATCTTCTTGTTGACTGTCTTCTCCAGCGGCTCGAGGACCATATCGAGCGACCCCACGACCACACCTGGTTTGATCACGCAGATCTTGATCACAATCTGGTGGCAGAGCGTCTGCACATCATCATGGTCCTTGAGGCCAAGCTGCAAGTACGGGAAGAAAGCAGCGACTTCGAGATGCTGGGGGAGCACGTCCAAGAGCGTATCGGCACAGGCGTAGGCAGCCTTACGCAATGGCAGGGCATCGTCCACCTTGTGCTTGAATGGACCAAGATCCACGACGCGCTCCATCTTGACTTCAGCAGCCTTTAGAAGGACCGGGAATATCTTGTCCTTCATGTGTGGCGCAAGGAACGTGGACTGATGGTGAGCCGACGTGTTCAGCGCGAGCAATGCAGCTCGGCGAACGTTGACGTCCTCGTCCTCAAGAGTCTTCACAAACGGCGTTACGTCCGCGAACAGAGCACGAACAACGTCAGTACTGCCGCTTGTCGTCGCGGCTGTCACAGCGTTCTTGATGCTTGTCACACCTGTCCATCGTGAGTGGACGGACTGGGACACCGTCAATTCCAGAATCACCGGAACCAGTTTAGTCGAGTCCGTCACCGCCAGTTTGCCGAGACACGCAGCCACGAGATTGCGCACGCCTTCTTCCTCACGCTCACTCAGCGTCTTGAGCACAGGCAAGACGCGGTCGATATAGGCCGAAAAGCCATCGTCGACGCTGATCCCATGATGAGAGATTACTTCACGCAGTGCTGTCAAAAGCAGATACGAATTCTCGCCCTGCTCCAAACCTCGGACAATGGTCTCCAGGTACTCCGCCTTGTTGCCAACGCAGATGCTACCCAACGCGTACGCGGCTGCTGACTTGACATCCTCCGCCGGCGAGTTGAAGTTTTCAAGGATGACCGGCTTGACATCTGCATAGTTGTTGTCTGTAATCGAGATTACACGGCCAAATTCACCGAGGCAGTAAAGCGCCAGGACTCGGTTCTTCTCCGAGCTGGGCTGCTGGATTTCCGCGACAAACTTGGTGAAAGCGCTGTGGCGATCATCGTCCGTCGCGGCGAAGCAAACCGACGCAACGCAGCGCGCGACGTTCACTGTCGCCTGTCGCGAGAGTTCCGGAGCTGGTGTCGTGAGCGCCGCAAACAGCGCGCCAAAGCCAGAAAGCTGCGTCAACTGTCCGAAGAATTCCTTCAGTGCAGTTAGCGTCGCGCCTTGAATCATCGCACTCTGGGCAAGCGCAAGTACGTTCGTGACCACATTCTGCTGCACCGCGGGCGTGTTCACCACGCTCGGGTTGGCCTTGAGCACGTTAGAAATGAGCGTGATGCCCAGCCGGCACAGCTGCATATCGCTGTCAACAAGCAAAGCCGATGCGTCCGTCACAACTTCGGCCAACAGCTCGGGCTTGATGGACTTGCCATGGTGCACGACAATGTCGTTGAGTGCGTCGAGGGTCGCTTGCTTAAGTGTACGCGACTGTTGACGCAGCAACTGAGAAAGCGTGGACGTCACATCAGCAAGAATGGAGCTCAAGTCAATGGCGAGTGGCGACCGCGCGATCACCGCAATTGCCTTCATGCTCTGGACGCGCGTGATCTCGTTGTTGAGACGCTCCATGAGAACGGGGAACACTTCATTCACGCGAGCACCAAGCTCATCACCGGCGCGCGCGACCAACTGGCCAGCACAGCTGATAACTGCTTCCTTTATCTCTTGGTCGATGTCGTGTGCCTTCAGGCTGGGAAGCACACCGTCGAAAAGTGAAATAGCATGCTGCTTGGCCAGCGACGACTCGCCGCCTGCGTCGGGGCGGAGGACAAACACTAGTGATTCAATCAGTCCAAGAGCCTTCGCCACGGTCTTGTACCAGTCGCCGCTCACAGCCTTCAGTGAAACCCCTACAAGCGTTGGTATGTGCTTCACAAATGGCTCGGCTTTGTGGGTGTCGATGAGAAGACGCAGGTAGATCATCGTTTCTAGCTTCAGATCCGAGTGCTTGTCCTCTGCCGCCCGAACCAGGTTGGGCATCAGCACATCGACGTACTCGCCCAGCTCACCGCGCAACACGAGCGTGAGCTCGGTGAGGAGGGCAAGCACAGCACACCGGGAAGCCACAGACGCTTTGGGGCCAAACTGCTTGTTGGCAGCAAGCACGATCGCCTTCGTGCGCTGCTTCAGTTTCTCCAGACACGTGGAAATGGCTTGGGAAGGTGGGTGGCCATCGGTGGGCAAAGCCTTACGCGTCGCTCCAAGCAACTCGGCGAACACGGTGAACACATCGACACGCACGTTTTCCTCACGCTCCTTGAAACGCGAGATGAGCAACGGGCTCGTCGTCGTGTACAACTGCTCGAGCAGTTCCTCACGGGTCGTGATGAGCGCCGCAATCACACGCAGCGCCGCACGACGCACCTTCCAGCTCGTGTCGTCGTCGTCGCTGTAGTCATCGCCATCATCAGCATCACTATACTCCTCGTCATCGTCGCCGTCCATCGGGTCGTCGTCTTCCTCGTCCGTCGCGCCATAGTTGTAGTTCGGATCGTACTTGCTGAACTGCACGACGAGCTTGAGAATGCGGTCAATGTGCGGTGTAATTCCGCTATGGCAGCGCACAACGAAGCTCTCAAACGCCTGGAAGCAGTTTTCGCGCAATTCGTCCGACGATTCGTTTTGCATGGCCTCGTCCTCGGGGTCGCCGCAAAAGTCGGCGAGAATCGGAATGATCGCGTCCAAATGGTTGCCTAGACGGTGGCCTGCCGACCGCGACAGTGTGCCGACGGTTTGGATGAGTGTGCGCTTGTCGGCCGAGTCCGTCTTGGTCTGAATGCCCTTGATCAGGTGATCGATGAGCCGCGTGAGCAGTGGGTCCGAGGCCATCACACCGAGCGAGCCCACGCAGGCGGTCGCACGCTTGCGCACGAGTGGTGACGCGTCCGTGAGCTGCACGACGAGCAGGTTCATGATTTGTTCGTGCTCGGTGGCACACGCGTGGCCAAAGCGACGCAGCAGATCCGTGAGGATATCCAGCGTCTCGGACTTGACGCCCGTCTCGGCATCCTTGGCGATGCCCGCGACCAGGCGCTCGCACAGATTCGTCGCCACGAACGCGCCCGTCTTGGGCGACACGTCGGCCAAGATGGTCTTGAGGCCGATCGCGTAGATGTCACGCAACTCGGGCTTGCCGTTGAGAATCAGTTCGCTGAGTTTCTTGCAGATATCGGCGACCTGCGTGTCCTGCACTTTCGTGACGAGGATGCCAATGCTATTAGGGGCAAACATTTCAGACCGTGAGCCATTCGGATACTCTGCCAACGTCCTCCCAGAAAAGATGCACGCACCACTTGACGGCTATCGACTGCACGTCGTTCGACTTGTCATCGAGCTGCTTGAGCACGGCCGCACAGACCCTATGGACTCAGCGTGAGATACCCATTCGACAGTCCGGAGAGAACAGTACGTACTTGGCCTCGAGGTACGCGCCGAGCTCGACGTTGTTGTTGAGTTCGTTGCAGAGATCCGAGGTCGCCATGTAGCGCTCGTCCTTGTCATAGTCGGTGGTCTGCCGCCACCCACAGCCGTTAGAGAACTCGACAGTCAATCGACGCGCCACGCCGCGCTCTCCCATGAGATACGCACCTTGTCCAGCAGGAGCGAAATGCGCTGGTCCTGGCCCGCCATCGTCGTCGAGCTTTCCCTTTGGTCTTGGTGTTCTCTCTTCAAGCGGGATTTCGCCGAGTGGGGCGGGTGGGTTGGATCTGGAAACCAGGATGGCATGGGTGGAAGTTGAGAGATGGTGTGGGGCACACTAAAATAGGATTGACTTCGCCCGAGTGACTTCAATGTGGTCATTAACGGCACTATTCTTGGATGTGTGGAAAATGGGGCAGCGAGAGAAGGCGATGCGCCGTCGGCAAATAGACCAAGTGGAAGCAACGCGACGACACGCAAGAGAATCGCCTCGCTATGGGTGTGTATGATACACATGGGGGATCGTGTGTGTGGAGCTGACTCTTGTTCATGAGGAGCAGGTGACGACAACCTGGAACTCGAGCAGCTCACGGATCTCGTGGCTGGCGAGATCGACCGCCAGCTCAAGACTCGCACCGATTTGTTCGATGCGATGAAGTCCCAGATGACCAAAGTGATCCGGGAGTTTGAAGAGATGACCTGCAACGTGCAGGCCAAGCGGTCGTGGATGAAAAGCGTCGGCAAGACACGCGATTTCTACCCCACGAATCCGACAGCAGCCATGCCGATCCATCCTGTAATCACGAGCAGCAACATCGCGCCAACGTCGCCTTCCAAGCTGCCAAAGTGAGACCACAGTATTTGTATTGGTTAATTTCGGACTCTGAAGCGACTGACGCAATGCGTGGTAGGCTCAGTGGCCTGAAGGCACGCAAAAAGCTTCAGCAGCAGCTCAACCGGAATATGAGCGGCACGCTTCCTCCAGCAGAGGGCGTACCATCCGACGCCCGCAAAGCCGGTGGTAAAATCGCGTTTGGTACGTCTTTGTGCCAACGCCCAGTGTCCTTGTTCAATGATTGTGATCGACGTACTCTTGCGCAGACAAGCGATTGCCTCGTGTCGCCAACATAGAGAAGCGAGTGGATGGGCTGCAGTCGATGCTCGCGAGCCAACAGAAGCAACTGATGTACGAGAAGGCGTTGGTGCGGTATCCTCAATGCAGAAGCAACGTGTTTGCACCCAGCATCTACGACGATGGCGATGACGCTCCGAATCCACCGTTTCAAATGCCCCAGCCAGCACCACAGACATCCCTGGATCTCGACTTTGTGTATGGTGTGAACCACGGCTCCAGTGCGAACGCCAATCTCTCTCAAACCAACGCATCGGGTCAGTCATCGGCCCATGCGAGTACGTCCAGCAACGTTTTCTACCTCTCCACGGGTGAGATCATGTGGTTCACTGCGTCAGTAGTCATTCTCTACACGAAGCAAACCAACGCGCAACGCTATTTCCGCGAGCACACAAACCAAGTGACCAGTGCAGCCGTCCACCCAAACCAGCATGTCGTCGCGAGTGGTCAGATCGGCCGAGAGACCTTTGTGCTTGTGTGGGATGCCAACGAAGATTCGTTGGGCAAACGGTTCGCGTGCCTTAAAGGACATGCAGTGTCTGTCCGGTCCATCAGCTTTTCGCACGACGGCAAACTGATCGCATCGCTCGGCGGAGACATGTTCAACACGATCTGCATCCACGACTGGCGCGAGCAAAGTCTGCTAGTGACGGCACGTGGTCACAGCTTCCGCGTCCATACAATCGCGTTCAATCCGTACCAGGCTTACGGCCGCCCAGAGACCAAACGCGGGAAGCGACCTGGGCAGGCGCTGCAAGACGATGACGTGTGCTACACTCTCGTGAGTTGTGGGGTTCGCCACATTCGTTTTTGGACGCTGACCAAGACCGAGTACGTCCCTCCGCCAAAGGAGGAGAACGAGGAGAGTGCGTTCTACGGCTCCTCCTTTGGTGGACCCGCACGGCTGCGACCGCCCACGCCCCACGAGAAAATGTGGAAACTCGAAGGGAACGTGCCGTCTTTCCATGGTCGTCTAGATGTCCAAGACTTTACGAGTATTACTTTCGTGGACGACGCACCGCCGTTGTACGTGTACGATGATGAGGCCAAGGAACTGGCACCCTTGAACACCAACGACCACTCGCTTGGTCGCGTCATCGCTGGCACAGCCAAGGGAGATTTGTGTGTCTTCTGGCAGCCACGACGTGGTCCTAATGCAGACGAAATCGCAGAAAAGGACCTGGCAAAAGAGCCAGCCAAGTGGTGGGAGATTCCGGACGAGTACTCAGACACCGAGATCAATGAGCTCGTGCTCGAGAAGATCATGTACGAACCGACGGCGCGTCTCGTAGAGTTGGTACCGCATGACGTGGCTACGGGAAATCGCTTCAAGCTCTCCAAGCATGCGCACACAGAAATGGACGGAATCCACAAGCGGCTGCAGGTGAAACCAAACTCGGCGCAGCTGCACACGCGACTGGCAGAACTGCAGTACGGAGGCCCTTTCGCTCACCAGGGCTGTACGTACCAGCTCGCGTATTGCAAGAAGAACAATCTCGTGCTCTCGAGCGGTGCTGACGGGCGTCTCGTGCTGTGGAAGTGTTCCATGACCCAGGCCGTTCGTGTTCCTGGCGTCAATACACTGGGCATCTTCACTCCATTGTCGGGGTCTCTAAGTGAGGGGCAGCACACTCTCACGCCGCTGGACGAAGAAACCAAGGTCTTCCGCCTGCCACTCCAATTTCCAGACGATATGTCTACAGCACCTACTGGGAGCGGTATTGCCGCCCAACCAAAGCCGACAAGCATTGCGTGGAAAGAGGACGGCAAGTTTGTGGTCGTCGGGGCGAGTAACAATTGCATCTGGGAGCTCAATATCATGACGGGCGAGTGGAGGCTGGTCTTTGAGGCGCGTACTGGTTGCATGGCATCATCAAGTTGCCATCCGGCGAAAGAGGAGGTCGCCACAGTCTCGCACGATGGGTATCTCACACTGTGGGATTTGCGACGGCACGTGTGCAAGCGAAAAACTTTTCTGGGGGGCGACAGCAAATCGCCGCTCCATCCCACCAGTCCCAAGCCAACGTGCATGGAGTTTCATCCGTTTGGAGACGAGATTGCCATTGGCTACAGCAACGGAGAGCTCGTCATTGTGGGGTATAATGATCTGCGGATTATCAAACGGAAGCGCATCAAGGCCCACGTCTCCGCGTCCTCGTCTTCGAGCGCGGAGTCTGCTGCCGCATCTGGTGGCGTTGCTCCCTGTGTTGTTCAAGTCAAGTTCGATCCCAACGGCAGTGCACTGGCGGTCGGTGCAAAAGACACTTTCATTTACGTGTTTGATGTGTCCAATGGATACAAGAAGCTCCACGTGTGCGAAGGCCACTCAAGCGCCGTCACTCAGCTCACGTGGAGTGCCGATGCCGATGTGCTCCAGAGCAATGCCGCCGATGGGGAAGTGCTCTTCTGGTCCAGAGCGAACGGAGTCATGAAGCAGATCACTGATGGCTTCCACGTACGGGACACACCATGGGTCAAGTGGTCCTGCGTGTTTGGCTGGGCGACGTCGGGAATCTGGGCCGACGATGCGTCGAATCTCGTGGATATCGCTGCCGTGGCGACGTCTGGGCCGAAGCGCGGAGACGCCTCAACCGCTGAAGAATCTGCGGAGCCGTCAAGCGAGCCCCAAGGAAACGATATGGGAGAAGATGTGATGGCGGTCACCAACCGAAATACGCTACGGCTCTTCCGGTGGCCGGTATCACGTGGATCCAAGTGCAAGACCTACCACGCGCATTCGTCGCTGATATCGTCCGTGTGCTTTGCGTTCAAAGACCGCTACGTGCTCACGACAGGCGGAGACGACGGTACACTGATGCAATGGAAGTGCAGTGCGAGAGCCGTTGGAAGTGCCACGAGTCCACCGCGCAGTACAACCAAGCGGAAGCAGCAATTGCGATTAAACTCCAGCAATGACTCCGACGACAGCGAGCTTGTAACGAACCCCATGCCGCCGCCGATAAGTGGTCGAAGTAATAATGGCAATCGATCGCCGCGCCAAGTATCTCGACAGTACCGAGAGCGTAGTACTGTCGAGAGAGAGCTGGTAGAAGATGCTGAAGAATCGTCAGCGACTCCACGTCGACCGCCTTCGGCGTCTCCATCACCAACTGCGATCTCCCAATGCCGAGCAAAGCACGACTTTGTAGCTGAGAATGCAGATGAGCTGAGCCTCACAGCCGGCGAGCTCGTTCGCGTTCTCTCCAAGGAGAATGGCGAGTGGTGGCTCGGAGAGAGCTGTGACGGCACGCGTGGGATCTTCCCGTCGTCATACGTGGAGGAGATATCGATGGTGGAAGCGCCCGCCGCCAATAGTGATAACGCTGTTGATGTCGTGTCTGCAGAAGAACCGTCCGATGACACCGTGGCCATTGAACCGCCAGGTGATGTGGTAGCACAAGAGGAACCCAATGGGGCAGGAGATGATTCGGCAACCTCAGGCCAATTCGCTGCTGAGGAAAGCGGAATGTAGCCATGTTCTCATTCGATTCATGTAAATCCTCGCAACAGATTGACTAGATCCGTAATGCGACTTCAACACAGGTTTTATGTTGCGTGAAGGTTGCTCGAGTCTCCATACTTTTCCGAAGATTCTTCTGGTTGGGCCGATTGGGGCAAACTGCGCAAACACACACTCTGGGTCACCCGTGGCGCGATCCGGAATCCAGATCCGACGAGTCGGGTCCAGCAGCTCACATTCGCCGATCTGCTCCAACAGACGCTTCTTCCTCCTCCCCTCGTCCACCAACTCCATTCCCCCTCGAAACCATGGTCAAGTACCGTAGCACGCGTGGCGGCGTCAGTGGCCTCTCGTTCGAGCAGGCAGTGCTCACGGGGCTCGCGGCCGACCGCGGCCTGCTGCTGCCTGAGGCCGAGCACTTCCCGTCGGTGCCGCCACAGATGCTCAAGCACTGGGCCAAGCTGTCGTACCAGGCGCTCGCGATCAAGGTCATGCGGCTCTTCATCGACGAGAGCGAGATCTCGACCAGCGAGCTCGAGTCGCTCGTGCACAAGAGCTACAACGACAAGACGTTCCGCCACCACGAGACGGCGCCCGTCGTCAAAGTCACGGACCAGCTCTTCGTGCTCGAGCTCTTCCACGGCCCGACGTTTGCGTTCAAGGACATTGCGCTCCAGTTCTTGGGCAACCTCTTCGAGTTTTTCCTCAAGCGCAAGAACGCCACCAAGGCGCCCGACGAGCCCCGGCACGCGATCACGGTCGTGGGCGCGACCTCGGGCGACACGGGCAGCTCGGCCATCTACGGGCTGCGCGGCAAGGAAGATATTGAGGCGTTCATCCTGTTCCCGCATGGCCGCGTGAGCCAGATCCAGGAGCGCCAGATGACGACGGTGCTCGACGCCAACATCCACAATGTCCAAGTGCGCGGCACGTTCGACGACTGCCAGGCCATCGTCAAGGACCTCTTTGCCGACGCGGCGTTCAAACAGCAGTACAGTCTCGGCGCCGTCAACTCGATCAACTGGGCGCGCATTCTCGCGCAGATTGTCTACTACGTGTACGCGTACTTGCGCCTGAAAGAGCAGGGCGTCGAGCACGTGTCGTTTGCCGTGCCCACGGGCAACTTTGGCGACATTCTCGCGGGCTTTTACGCCAAGAAGCTCGGCGTGCCCATCGACAAGCTGGTCGTGGCGACCAACGAGAACGACATTCTCCACCGCTTTTTCCAGACGGGCAAGTACCACCGCCACGCGATCCACCACACGTCGTCGCCGTCCATGGACATTTGCGTCTCGAGCAACTTTGAGCGGTACCTGTTTTACCTCGCGGACGAAAACGCCGACGTGCTGCGTGGCTGGATGCAAGAGTTTGAATCGACTGGCGAGCTCACGATCACGGGCGAGCTGCTGGCTAAGGCGCAGCGCGAGATGGGCTCGTACGCGATCCTGCAACCGGACGTGAACGCCACCATCCGCGAGTACAAGAAAGTGCACGGGTACCTCTTTGATCCGCACACGGCCATTGGCACCGCGGCCGCCGAGCGCTTCGGCTTTGACCACTTGGCGTCGCAACCGGACGGCGCCGTCGTGGTCGTGGGCACCGCCCACTATGGAAAGTTCCTGCCCGTCGTGTCCACGGCGCTGGGGGTCGACGAGGCCGAGATTGAGCAGCACGAACTGCTCCAGGCGCTGGAGAAGCTGCCCACGCGGTCCGTGATCAGCGACAACGCCACGGCGGCCGTCAAGGCGCTCGTCAAGGGCACGACCGACAAGCGGAGAACGAGTCACGCGAGCAAGCACAAGAAGAGGCACTCGCACTCGTCCACCAGCCAGGCTTCGTCGTCGACCGCCGTGTCCTCGTCCTCGTCCTCGTCCTCGTCCTCGTCGACGTGGGCGATGGGTAACCAGACGATGATCGCAGTTGCCGGTGTGGTGGTCGCGGCCGTGGCCGTCGCGTTCTTTGCCCTCAAGCGCAAGTGAGTGGAGCGATCGCTTCGACTCGTTTTCTCTTCAACATGAGAGAGAGAGAGAGAAACAAAAGATTCCATGTTGTTGGGGATGCATGAGAAGAGAATAAATTAAAACTGCATTGTGACTCGACGGATGCACACATTCTGGACCAACGCAGAAGGAGAAATGGAAGAAAAGCTCCGAGGGGAGAAGGCGTGTCGGCGACCCACATCCAGGGAATGATGCGACGTGACTGCTGGCGACGGATGAGACATAACGTGGCGCCTTCTGTGGACGCTCGACCACCGCGTGGGTCGTCTGTCTGCCGACTTGACGGCGTCTGGGTTTCGTTTTTTTCTGGTCTGGTTCCGTCTCGTTTGCCTGGCGAAATGAGATTGGCCTTCCTCACATGATGGTGCACGTCGCACACGAGGCGCCGCACTGCTGCGACTGGCTCTGAGCCATCAGCGCCTTTTGATGCTGGCGCTGGAGGCTCTCGCGCGTGACCGTGATCTTGGACGGACTGCCGATCGTTCCGGACACGCGGAAGCTCTGCTGCGATGGCTTGGCCGGCTCTTTCGGTGCGAATGCAATGCGTTCGCGCGTGTACTGGTTCTCGTACGAGTATTCTCCAGGTCTATTAGTGGCACAAGCCAAAAAGTGAGTCTCGGTCCACAGGAGCCAGTAATTCAATTGGGCTATTACGTACCGAGTGCGAGAGAGCACGCGTCGCCAGCCCTGCGGCAGTCGGGCAATGTTGTGCGAGTGGTCCGTGGGCGAGAGCAGGCGTCCGACGGGCACAATGATCTTCTTGAACGCGTCCATGACGTTGGTCGCGTCCAGCGCCGACGTCTCGATAAACTCCATCGAGTGGGTCGCCGCGAACCGCGCGGCCTCGAGCGTCGACACTTGGCGAGTGTGGGGCACGTGCGCGAGGTCGCACTTGTTGCCGACGAGCACCATGACCAAGTTCTCGTGCGAGTGCTCGTGGATCTGCGCGAGCCACTTGCCGACGTTCTCAAACGACGCGCGGTTCGTCACGTCGTACACGACCATGGCGCCGACGGCGTTGCGATAGTAGGCGGCCGTGAGCGACTGGAAGCGGTCCTGGCCGGCTGTGTCCCAAACTTGGGCCTTGAAGCGGCGCTCGCCGACGCGCACCGTCTTGGTCGCGAATTCAAAGCCCACGGTCTGCTTCGTCTTGGGCTGGTACTTGTTCTTGGCGAAGCGTAGCACGAGATTCGACTTGCCGACGCTCGAGTCGCCAATGAGCACGACCTTGAGGATGAGGTCCTGGTCGGGCGTGGACGACGGTGTCGAGCAGCGCGGGCTCGTGGTCGTGCTGGAGGACGACGGGCTGCCCACGGACGTGCGGCTGGTGCTCATGCGGTGGTCGAGCTGCTGGCTCTTGGATGCGGAGGAGTCGTGGTTCTTCGACGAGGACACGGAAGCGCGGTCGCTCTGGGCCGCCGACGACGGCGTGGCGTTGGCTCGCCGCACGAGCCGCTTCTGCGCGACCTGCTTGGCCGTGACGTACTCGTGCAGCGGGCTCGGGAACGAGACGCGCTCGCGCTCTTGCTCGCGTTTGCCCGTCATTGTAGTGTCGTGAAGGATTGAATTGTCGAAATGGCAGAGCGGAGAAACCACGAAAAAATCGTACGCGCCGTCCCGCGTGGCGGCGTGGGAAGAGATCCTGGGTGCAGCGACGTCGCAAATTGACTGAGCTGCAGGAAACAAGATGAGGAGAAGGAGAAGGGACCGCGGGGCCGCCGTCGTCGACTCTATGGGAAATGCGTCGGCTCTTCCTTCAAGTGACTGCCCCTCCGTTCTGTTCTGTCTGTCTTTGCCGGCGGAAGGACGTGGGAATCGTCGTCTGTTGTCGGATCGCACGGTAATTCAGGATACATTTACGCTATTTCTTAACGTAAAATACGTTAAAATGCAACAAAATCTGGAAACTTCGGTGCAGACCGTTGGGGAAAATTCAAATTTTCCAATGAAATTTTCAGGAAAGAGTGAAAGAAACGGTTATTTGACAAAGTACGCACATCCAAGTGACTGCGTACGTAGTGAGAAAAAGTGCTGGAAGTGAGATGTGAAGCCATGTGGAGTTGGATTTCTCAACGCAGTGTCTCATGTGAGTCGCAACCACTGTACGTAGCAGTGGTCTTCCCGTGCGAAGGCCCGCGACATTGCTTTGCTCCCTGATACAGCTGACGTAGCTGCTGCCGACTTCTCCAGTGGCGATGTGTCGGTTGTGTCGTGTCGCATTCGAGGCGCCACTTGACACGCTGGCTGAGCGTCGTCCAGACTTGGATGGACGACTTTGTTGGTCGCTTCGTTAACGTCACTACCACCACTCCTGCGTGGATCCTCGGCCGCACACAGTTCTTCAATCACTTCAACTTCCGCTTCTCCGCCTTCAACATGTCCACGGTCTCTAATGACCTCACCATCACCTTCCGAGCCATCGTCGTCGTCCCGCGTGGCCGAGCCGTTAGTCACCAACTCCGTATTGTGGACACCCGCCACGTAATCGCAAATGTCGCGTGGGACGGGCGACGGTAGCTCGTCCACCGACATCTTGAACACGCGACTGAGCGAATGGATGCCCTCGACTTCGCTCGCTGTGAGAAGTGTCACTGCCAAGCCGTGCTACACGAGAAACGCAAATTTAGGTCAAGGATACCAGTACCGGTATTGTAACTATCCTCCTTCCCATGGATGACCAACGGGTCGAATAAGAAAGGATATCTTTCCGCCAAAGCGACCCGTGCGGCCGACGCGATGCAGATACGTGGCCGGATCGCGCGGCAGGTCGAGGTTCACAACAAAGTTGACCTTGTCGATGTCGATACCGCGTGCCGTGAGGTCTGTGGACACAAGCACGCGCAGTGCGAAGCCGCGAAACTGCGCCATGACGGCGTTCCGTGTTGTCTGGGTCTGCGCGCCCGTGATCGCCGCGGCGGGCCAGCCCTGACTGGCGAGAGCCGTCGCCAGCGCCTCGGCGCGAAACTTGTCGTTGCAGAACACGATGCACTGGCGGAATGCAATCTCCGACAAAAAGGACGCGAGCAGCACGAGCTTGGACTTGAGGTTGAGTGGATCGCTGGAGATGTCGGTATTGGCAGGCGCCACACGGTAGAACTGGCGCACGTGGCGCAGCCAGAGCTCCGGTTCGTGCTGCTTTTCTCTCTCAATCCATGCGGCGAGTTGCTCCTCCTGCGATGGCACGAGCTCAACGGTGACGTCGTTCGGGCCGCGCACTCGCACAACCTAAAGAAACGGGAGTGAGAGAATGAACGGGATATCGAATGAGGCAAAACGAACGCACTTGAGGATCGCGCATCATCCGGACGACGTGCACTAATTGATCGGGCGTGAAAGTCGCCGAGAATGCCAGCGTCTGCAGCAACAGAAATGGGTAGTCTTGAACCTCCACAGGTTTGTGTATTCACGTACCTGCCGGCGTTCTGGGATGGAAGCTACGATCGCATCGATCTACAGACCCCCACAGCGAACGACCGTTAGTCTCCCCTGTTGAACACAGGGAACCCCAAATGCACGTACATCTTGCACAAATTCGCCACTGAGTAGCTTGTCCACTTCGTCGAACACCAGCAGTCGGATGGATTTCGGACGGAACACGCCGTCTTCCATGAGCCACCGCACCCGCCCAGGCGTGCCGACAGCGATGTGGCAGCCAGCACGCAGTCGTTTCTAGAATGCATATCACGGCATGCAGTCGCAGTCAGCACCTCCACTGCAATGCTCCAGTAGAAGTGTCCCATTGCACCAACCTGGTCTTGTGCAATGGGCAGTCCACCGATCAGCGGTACGATGTGGAGGTCCCCGCAATCCGCCGCGAGCTCCCGCACGACGGAATCAATCTGCATGGCGATCTCTCGCGTCGGCGCGAGGACTAAAACATAAGGATCACTATGTGCCAGCGCGGGCGGCGCTCGCTGGAGCACGTGCTCCACGGCTGCGAGGCCAAACACCGCGGTCTTGCCGGTGCCCGACTTGGCTTGACCAATGACGTCACTGCCAAAGAGCGCGAGTGGAAGCGCACGCAGCTGGATGGGCGAAGGCGCGTGGAAGCGCATGGTCCGCAGCGCACGCTGTAGCTCCTGGCGGAGCGGCAGGTGCGCGAACGTCGTCGCGGGCAGCGCGTGGTCGCGGCGGCCGACGTCGTCCATGGTGGCGGCAACTTTCGAATCCCAATTGGTGTCCTACTGGAAGTAGCCCTAATAGTAGCCTTGGTGTGCTCCAGGCACTATGCCGAGGGAGATGTCACTAGGAAAGGAAAGTCGTTGCATCATCCGTCGTCCCATCTCGAGAATCGCCGCGAAAGTTCCACGTAACTTCGCCTCCGTCTGTCGCTCTCTCTCTCCTCTGGTGGTACTCGCCGTCCCACCGATTGACGCTCAGACCCACAAGGGAGATGTGGTCGTGGCTGCTGGGCAACAGCAGCTCCACGGGCAGCGCCCGCGGAAGCCGCTTCGGCAGTTTCCTCCACGCGCGCCGCGAGTTTACGCTCGCCAATATGCAGCACATCCACCACCAGCTGCTGCGGTACCCAGAGCTCCCGGACGCCGAGATCGTCGAGCTCCTGCGCGTGCTCTCCGAGTTCCTCATCTACTCGGACCAGAATCGCACGGACGCCTCGGGCGCCGGCTCGACCATGGGGTCGCCGCCCGCGGCCGTCGACTTTGCCGCGTCGGCGTCGACCGCCGGCGTCTTCTTTGACTACTTCTGCGAGAAGAACATTCTCGCGCTGCTGCTGCAGCTGGGCGAGTCGGCGCCGCGCGTGGCCGTGCAGATCCAGCTGCTCCAGACGCTCAGCATTCTCGTGCAGAACATTGCGACGCGCACGTCGCTGTACTATTTGCTGTCCAACAACTACGTCAACAAGCTGCTCGAGTGTCCGTTCGCGTACGACCGCGACGACGACGTGCGCGACTGGTTCGTGACGCTGCTCAAGGCGCTGTCGCTGCGCCTGAACGAGGACACGGTCCAGTTCTTCTTTGACGCCGAGCACAACGCGTTTCCGCTCTACGCGCAGGCGCTGCGCTTTGGCCGGTGCGGCGAGACCATGATCAAAGTGGCCGTCAAGACGCTCATGCTCAACGTGCTCAAGGTCGAGGACGACCGCGTGCGGAGGTTCCTGCTCGAGTACCAAAAGATGGCGTACTTTGCCGACGTCGTCGAGACGGCCAACGAGATGGCGCTCAAGATCCAGGGGCTGCTCAACATTTGGACGCCCACGGCCAGCGCCGTGACCGAGAAACTCGAGGAGGCCATTGACGCGTACATGGACCACTGCTACTACCTCCAGGACATGCTGGACGTGAACCTCCCCGAGCTCTGCTACAAGATTGGCGAGCTGCTCTTCACGCGCCACGTGCAGCATTTGCTCGCCGTGAGTCTGCTGCCCAACTGCAACCCGCCGCCGCAGCGCGTCTCGACGCGGCTCGCGCTCTATCTGCTCACGCGCATGCTCGGCATTTTCGAGCACACGCCGCTCGTCAACGCCATTGCGTTCCTGTACGTTTTTGCTGTTGCGTAGGATGCGGATCTCTTTTGCAAGTGTACTTACTTACCCACTGTTCCATGATAGTCTCCTAAGTCCCGATGCCCATGAACGCAGCGAGTACGCGACGATCGCATTGGGCGCCGGTGGAGCCTCGACAAAGAAAAAGACGAAGAAGAGCGGCCGCAAAAGCACGGCGACTACCAATACCACCGGAGAGGCATCAGGGACAGCGACTGGGAAAGCAAGCCGTAAAAAGTCGGGCGTGAAAAAGTCGTCGAGAAAACGAATCGTATTTCGTGCACATGCGGCGGGCGAGTGCAACTCGCCCGTGTGTTATCTCCAGACGCGGTACGGCCAAGGCGAGTGGCCCCTGGAAGAAGTAAAGGCGTTCGAGGTGAGAGAGACGAACTTAATTCGCCAGTCGCTCCTCACGCTGACCGAGTCGTCGGACGATCTACTGGCGTCCACGGCTGTGCTCGTGGTGTTGGCCGTTATGAACAACGACTGTGCGGACCAGTCTCTCTTGCGCGAGATGAACCTGCTGCCGTACCGACTGCGCAAACCGCACCACCATAACCAAAAGACTTCTGCTGCTGCTGCAGAAGCCACTGGCCACAACGCCGAGGGCAACGACGACGGTGACACGCGCGAGTCGTCGGTTTCGTCCGTGTCGTCTTCCCACGCCGAGACCGAGGAGAGTCCCAGCGACGGCACCGTCGAGATCGGCGGAGACGAGGGGACCAAACTCCACGTAAAGGATTCGTCTCAGCCCTCGCAATGGCTCGTCGACGGAGTGCTGCGGCAGCTCACGCGATCTACTGACGTGCGACTGCTGAGCACGCAGCTTAACGCGAGACTGCTGCTCGATCTCGTGTGGGACGACCGTCGTGACCAGGCACAATCGTCCAGCATCGGGACCTCCAGGCAGCAGCAACAGAACGATCGACTTTCGACTGACCAGCGCAACGCTCTTGTGGCGGTCCACTCCGTGTGTACCCACCAAGTCATGCAGAGCATGCGTGGCGCCATGGCCGACGTCGACCTCTTTGTCTACGTACTCGAAGACGAACTCGGTGATTTCGAAAAGGCGGGCTTTCCCATTGCGCTGCCGGTCAAGACGTCGTCTCCCTTTGACTTTCTCGTGCCGCTGTTGTCTACGAATGCCGAGACGAGTGACGGCGACAACAAGAAGACACTGGACGTCCGCCACCCCGTGAACGAGATGGAGGCGTGCCGCAAGGCCATGCGGACATTTTTGATTCTGCGGCGTCTGCGCGGCCTGGTCGACTCGCAGTATCGTGACGACGGCATCGAGGAGCTGATCGCCTGGCGCCATCCGCACACGGCACTGCTCGCCGCGGTGCCACCACGGCGCGTCACAGTGAGCGAGAGCGACGCGGTCGACCTGAGTGGAATGGTCTTGCTACAGTGTGTGTGGCGCGAACAGCGCTTCCTCGCGACGCCGGCGCGGCTGCTGCTCGTGCTGAATCCCGAGGCACTCGTGTTTGTGGAACGCCCGTCGGTCAAAGACGGCGACGCTACGCCGACGGATCGCGGGTTCGTGAGGCTCTTTGCTCCCGTGCACCGCGTGTACGCGTCGTTCGACGGCAAGGACGAACTCGTGGTTCATTTCACAATCGCGTCGGCTGTAGCTGTGGAAGGCTGTCGCAGCTACCGCAAGTCTCCACCCAAGGACAATGCCGGCGGCCGCGGCGCCCTTCGCAGTTGGCACGTGTCAGTTCTGTTTGAATCGCCCGACGACGCGCGCCAAGCCAAGGCCAATATTGATCTCTGCCGCGCTGAAGTGCGAGCATTCAAGCTGCTCAAGATTGAAGAGGCTCTGAGCGCCCACGTGCAGATCACTAGCTCCCGTGGGAATTCGGCACGCGACTCTGTGGCGTCGTCGGTAGACGACATTGCCGACATCCCCCTAGTACTACCACGTCTGGACAAGCATACGAGCGAGCACAGCATCGAGGCATAAGCTTCAACGGGTCTCTTCTGTTCGCTTCTCTTCCCATTCGTATCTACTAGTGTATGGTTCTCGTCCTCTCCACGCGCCTGCTCACGGTCTCCCGTGCGGCTTGGACGACGCCACCGACGACGTACGTCCAGCGGACGTGACGCCTTTCCCTCCAGTGGTCACATCACCACCCAGCGCCGCGTGCTTGCGCTCCACAAACGCCGCGTGGATCTCGCTCGGCTGTGCATTCAAGACGTCGTGTGGAAACAGCGTGGACGCGTCGGCCGCGACGCTGCGCAGATCGGTCGTGGACTTGAACAGCGCGGCCACGCTGGCGACCAGTTGCTGCACGACGTCGGGCTCGGCGTCGCTGTAGATGGCCTTGACCGCCGCGCGCAGCTTGTCCACGGCGGCCTGCCGCTCTTGCGCAATCTCGTGTTGGAGTGCGACCACGCGACGGTAGATGGCTTTGCCGTCGACGTCGTTGGCGTGGGGCGGGAAGACGGCGGCTGCGTGCTGGAGCAGGAACTTGATGTCGCGCAGGTCGCGCATTTCGGCGTAGATGGCCTCGACCATGGGCGCCACGCGCGTGGGATCGATGCGGTCAAAGTAGAGCGCGCGGATCTTGAGCTCGAGATCAGCTGCGCGCTTGGTGCGTTCAGTCTCTGTCTTGAGCTGCTGGAAGCGACGGCGAAAGTCGGCGGCGTCGAGTGCGTCCAGCGTTTGCGGCAGCACGAGCGGTGGCGACGCACCCGCCGCGAGCGATGGGAAGAGCCGCTCGGCGTTGCGGATGACGCTGCGGAGCTCGTCGGCCAGTGGGAAGCGCTTGCCGAGCCGCTGGATCGTGCGCAGGAGACTGGCGTCGGACGCGGTGTCGCGGCGCTCGATGCGGTAGACGTCATCGTGCAGCTTGTCGTACAGCTCCTTCTTGAGCTTCGTGCGCTCGTGCTTGCGCTGGAGTTTGTGGAGCACGCGTTCGCACTGGTCGCGCTGCGCTTCGCGGGCGAATGGCGTCGCTGGTGCTGGCGGAAGGTGGCCCTTGTGGAGCCACTTGTCGTGGAGCGGCGTCTCGCCAATGTCCAGCACGCGCAGCCGCTCCAGCGTCGCTAGCTCACAGGGCAACGACTGCAATGCCGTCGTACGCACGTCTAGTACGCTCAGCTGCGTGCACCGCGCGAGCGCTGGCGGGAGCGACGCGAGCCGCGGGTTGTCGCTCAACCAGAGACTGTGCAGCTGCGCGAGCGACGCGATGTCGTCGGGGAGAGAGGTGAGCAGGTTGGCACTCAGGTCCAGTCGAAGGAGCGTCGCCGAGAGCGTGAAGACGGGCGGCGGCACGTGCATGAGATTACTCGCGGAGAGATGGAGCAGGCCGTGGCGGCGCGCGTCGTCGATGGCCGCGAGCACGCGCTCGCTGTTGGGCGGACCCATGGTGAAGAAGAAGAAGAAGAAGCTATTGCCGCCTGTTCAGGATGCAGGGCGAGCCAGTTGCAACAAGAGACTGTAACATTGTAACTATTCCTCAAATAGCCGGGTTCCGGTGGATGTAGGGCAAGTTGCTCGCGAGCGTCTTGATCTGCAGGCGCGCGCCCTGCTCCTCGTCGATCGTCACGACGCGTGGGTTCACGCCGCTGTCGGGGTCGTCTCCTCCACCGCCTAGGAGTTTGGCCTCCATGCGCTTGGCCACGGCCGCGACCGATCGCACCGAGTGGACGGACCGCAACGACTTGCACTCGGAGAGCACGCTCGAGGCCACGCTGCGGGCGTCGTCGTCATCGTCGCCATTGGCATCTTCGTGCCCGGTTTTCCACCGCAAGAGGTCGTTGCCCGTGAGGGGTGCGCCGCCCGCGCGGTCCTCGAGCCGCTGCTGCCGCTTGTCCTCGGCCTCTTCGTGGTCCACGATGGTCTGAAGCTGCGCAAGCTGCTGCTCGACCTGCGCCACGCGGGCCTTGATCTCGACGTCGTCCATGAACTGGTCGAGGTCGAGATTGTTGGCAAAGTCGATGAGCTCGTCGGCCTCATCGGCCTCGCGCTGCTCGCGCTTCTCGTCGGCAGTCTCTTTGGTGAGCGCCCACATAGGCCGCGCGTGGAGCTTGCGGGCGGCCTTGGCGGTTGTCTCGTCGCCGCTGTCGTCCGTCTCGGGTGCGTCGCCGTTGCTGCGCACGGCCTCGCGGCACTTGGCCTCGCGCTGCGCAAACCTAGAGAGCGGGGCAGTGAAGAAAGTGAGAGACGAGAGGCAGCAAGCACTACGAGCGAGATGGCTGCCTCACCGCTCGCGGCGCTGCTGCTTCTTGTCGTCGTCTTGGTCGAGCTCACGCTGGAGCTTCTCGCGTTCCTTTTGGAGATCATGGAGCCACTTTTTGTGCTTGGACAACGCCGTGTTTTTCTTGTCGCGCTTCACGGCGTGCTATGGGAGGAACATGAACGGGTGGAAATATCAGAATTCAGCACGGAGATGGAGGCAAGTGAGACCGTGACACGCACGGGCGGGTCAGTATGGATGGACACGTTCATGCCGAGCGGCTCGGGTGGGAGGCCGGCCAGGAATGCGGCCTTGGTCGTCGACGTGGCGATGTTGTTGCTGCTGCGCGACTCCTTGGCGAGCGCTGACGGAGAGAGAGAGACAGAGACAGACAGAGACAGAGAGAGAGCATCATCAGCTGGCCGCCGAAAATCAGCAGGAATCAAAGAGATGAGACCAAACGCACTCGTGCTGACGCCGTTGAACGGCCGGTTGCAGAGCATGACGCCCTTGTAGTTGCCGATGCTGACGGCCGCCGACGCCGACGCCATGGTGCCGCCCACGTCCGCCATTGCTGCTGATGGGTGGAACTGGAGTGAGCAGGCGACGCCAGAAGTCTCAGTGGGCACTTGAGGGGGTGGGCTTTCCATGAAGTCTTATGCCGTCACGCCGCTAACTTTAGCGAACGGGAGAATGAAAATGCGAACAGGGCAAAAAAGCAACAAAGAGGCGGGTTTCATTAAATATACGACCAGTCTTCAGAGAAAAAAATCTTCTAGCTGAGCAAACGGGGGTTCTTGCGGCTGTAAACGATTCCGCGGATACGGTGTGGTCTTGACGGGAAAGAGAAGAGAGTGCGAGGGAGGAGATATCTACGAGCGCTTCGGGCGAGGTTTGGCCTTCAGGATTCGACGCTTAGGGGGAGCAGAGCCCATGTTGAAACCGTCAGTCGGAGGCTGCTGCTGGCCGCCGAAAGCTGGAGCACTTCCAAAGCCCGCTGATGGGGCCCCAAAGCTGGGGGTCGGTGGAGCTCCGAAAGACGGAGTCGCTGGCGCACCAAAGACGGGACTCGGCGTGCTTGAGCGGAACGCCGCCGCGGCCGGGCTTGGCGTGGCCCCGAAAGCGTTGCCTGGGGCGCCAAAAGAAGCACTGGGGGCTCCGAAAGTCGAGCTGGATCCCCCAAAAGCAGGCGCTGGGGTTGGTGTTGGGACACCAAAGCCACCACTGGCAGGCGCGTTCACTCCGAAGGCATTGCCACCAAAACCAGACCCGTTTCCAGCGGCCCCGAACGCAGGGCTTGGAGTGGGAGTCGAGCCGAAAGGCTGACTCGAGTTCATGCCGAAGCCAGAAGTCGATGTGGTAGATCCAAACGCGCCGCCTGCCGGTGCGGAGCCAAAGCCGGAGGTTTGAGAGGATGATCCAAACGCGCTCGAGGTAGGAGTCGTGAACGCGCTTGAAGTAGTTGGTGCGCCAAATCCGAACCCCGACTGGCTGGTAGCAGGAGTGGACGCACCGAACGCGAACGCTGGTGCCCCTGGAGTTGAGGCTGGTGTGGTGCTGAAAGACGGAGTCGTAGTTGGAGTAATTCCAAACGACGTCGACGCGGACGTCGAACCAAAGTTGCCAGACGTAGTACCAAAGCCAGAGGAAGTGGTGGAACCGAATCCACTTGAGACCGTCGAGCCGAAGCCGCTGGAGACGGCTGGCGTTGTCGTCGATCCAAAACCGGTTGAAGTTATAGATCCAAAGCCAGTCGTCGATGGGATCGGACTGAAGCTCCTGGAACTGGCGCCAAAACCTGACGATGATGGCGCAGTCGATCCGAACGCCGGTGCCTGGCCAAAAGAACTAGTTGGGGGCTTGTCACCGCTAAAGGCAGATGCTGCTCCTCCGGAGGTTGAAGACCCTCCGAAAGTGAATGCTGGAGCATCCACCTTCTTGTCGGATGAAGCAGTGCCAAATGCAAATGCTGGGGATGTTGTGGTTGCTGCGCTGCTGGACATCGTTGACACGCTTGCTCCAAACGACACAGACGGCGTTGATGAGCCAAACTCAAACGCTGGCTTGGAAACAGCACCATTCGCACTTTGAGAGTTGGCGGGGGTAGCTGCCGCACCGAACGTGAAAGGTGCGTTCTTCTCAATCGACCCGGAGGCTTCGGCGGGTGGGAAGCCAAATGAGACTTTGGGAGGTGACGAATTGGCCGGCTTTGGTTCGCTTACGGCAGGGGTACCAAAAGCGAAAGACGGCTTGGAGTCAGTCGGTTTTGTTTCAGTTGGCGGAGCGGAGGCAGCACCAAACGTGAAGGAAGGCTTGGGGTCAGCAGGCTTCTCCTCAGTTGGCTTTGCCGAGCTCGAGCCAAATGTGAACGAAGGAGTGGCCGTTTTCTCGTCCGAAGCGCCAAACTTAAACGGAGTCGCCTCCTTCTTCTGATCAGACGAGACAAAGCTCGGCTCCGGAGCCTTCGGAGCGGATGCGCCATCAGAGGATCCAAAAGTAAAAGACGTCTTGCCCACTGAACCAGATGCGGTTGTGGTTGACCCAAACGTAAAGCCGCCTGTCGGCTTCTGTTTGTCCGCATCCCCAGTCCCGAGTCCACTTGCCGAAGCGACGAAAGCAGAGGATGCCGCAACATTGAAAGTGAATCCTTCAGCGGTCTTTTGTGTCGGGGATACCGTGGAGGCAGCCATTGCAGGTTTCTTGCCGCTATCTTCTCGCACGTCTTCATCGCTCGACTTGCGCTTATTGGAAATCGACTTTGAATCAACGGAAGCGGACGTGGAAGTCGCACCAAAAGTGAACCCGCCGGTAGGCTTCACAGAGTCAGAAGCAGTTTTGGGCGGCGCCGTAACTCCAAACGTGAAGCCGCTCGACACTGGCACTGGAGCAGTGGAAGGCTGTGCCGAAACACCAAAACTGAAGCCGGACGAGCTAGTCGACGCGTTCTTCTGCGATTCGACTCCAAATTTGAAGGTACTCGTTGAGGGTGCAACCACCTCGTTCTTCTTCGGCTCCACGGTAGGCACACCAAACGTGAAGCCACTCGAAGCTGTCGAAACAGGGGCCGACGAACTTGGCTCGCTTGGCTTAACATTTCCTGCCGACGCGCTACCAGGCTTGTCGGTGTCGCAACACGGGCATTTGGCGTACTTGGCACCGTTCGTGACGGCACAGCTCGGACACTTCCAGCTACCGGGTTCCATTTGCATGAATCGGGCGAGTGGATTCGCCCCCGCTGGAGTGCTGGACACCGACGCCGGTGTCGCCGATCCGGCAGAGGAAGACTCGGACAATGGTTTCGCCGTCTCGCAGCAAGGGCACTTTGAGAACTTGACAGCATTCATCACCGCGCAAGTCGGGCATCTCCAGCTGTCGGCATCAACCTGCATAAAACGCGCCAATGGGTTGGTCGTACTAGACGGAGCAGCATCACTTGCGGAAGAAACTGGAGCAGCCACTTTTTCAGGAGACTTCGCCTTGCGCGGAACTGACTTCGTCAACGATTCCGGGCGTACCCGCGGTGACGAAGGCATAAACGAGAACGGAGTGGTGGTAGATGCCGACTTTGCCGTCAACGCTTTCTGCCCAGGCGAGCGCTTGGGCGGTTCACGAAGCGCGGGCGGCGGGGTGAAAACGTACTGAACACTCTCATCAACAGTCGTCTTCGACGAAGGCGAGGCAGGCTGAGGAAGCGTAAAGGCAAATTGACCCATCTGTCGCTGAGAGGTCGGACCAGTCGCAGAAACCGAGCCATACTGGGACTTGATCGTCGTCTGCGCAGTTGCAACCGGCGATGCCTTGCTCGTCGAAGAGGATGTCGCAATTGCACTCACGTCAGCTGCAGGAGGCTTTTCAACATTAGCAGCAGGCTTTGGGAATGAAAAGGTGGGAGTCTTCGCCACCACCGGGACCGTTTTTGGGGGCACTTCCACGACAGCTGGCTTCCATGCAACCTTCGGGACCGACAATGTCGGTGGAGCAACCTGGTCATCCGCATCCATGCTCTCATCTTCACCATTCGTTGAGCTCTCTTGCTTCGTCAACGCAAGCTGATACTTCGCCCACGACAGCGACGTCGATGGGGTCGGCTTCTGCGATTCCTTGTCAAGCGGCGTCTGGATCTTATTCAGCGTCGAAAGAATCTTCTCCGCGACAGCAGCAGAGTAGGCACTGCGAGAGGCGACATCGCGCTTCGTTCCGGTCAGCAGCCGAGATGGCTTCGGCTTCCGCGTCAGGCGATCCTCGCGAGGCAGTGTGATCGGAAGATCTTCACTCGGGCGAGCACGCTTCGCCGACGGAAGCGCGGCAACGCTAAGCTCGCGGCGGTCGCGACCTGCTACCTCTGAAGCAGGCGCATCACCGGATCCGCGAGACTCCAACGCATTCGAAAGCGTCGAGCGTGTGAGGGCAAGGGCGTTCTCCGGCGTCGCCTCCACGAGGTTACGCAGCTGAGTCGAGAGCCGCTCGTATTCTTCAAAGCTGATTGGTTTCTTCTTCTTGATCACAGCAAGCGGGGACTCTGTCACGCGAGGTGAAGAGGGCTTGTTTCTTCGGCGTCCAGTAACTCGCTGGAAGGCGAACGGCTCCTTGTCGACATCGGCATTGCCAATCTGAAGCGTCTTGGCCTTATCCGAGCTGTGGCCGAAAACGCTGCTCACGGGTGACGGTGACGTCTGCTTCTTCTCCGCGGCCCTGACCCTGGCGGGCGACAAGCGCTTGGAAGGTGGCGAGCGCGAGGGCTTCGTGTGTCCGTTCGACACGGCGGTCTCCGCAAGAGGGGGCTTGACAGGGGACTTGACAGCCACTTCAACAACCATCTCCAGCGACTCCTGGGACGTCTCCAACTCGGCCTTCTCGTCGTCGTGGTCCGACGTCGACGCTCTGGACGCGTCCAGCGCGTCGACCTGTTTGGTTTCCTCGACCGGCTTCTTGCTGCCACCGAGCGGGAAAAAGCTAAAAAGGCGCGAAAACAGCCCACCGCGTGCGGCGGCGGCCGTCTCTTCACGAGCGTGGCGCGCTCCGTCCAGTAGCGCGTCGTCGTCGTCGTCGTCGTCGTCGTCGTCGTCGTCGTCGTTTTCGTTCACGTCGCCATCGTTCGGGTTGCCGAGGCGCTGGCTGCGGCGCGGGCGGCGGCGTGGGTACGGCTGCGTGGCAGCTCGGCGCTCGGAGGCGCGGCGTGGGGGCGTGGCCACGTCAATGGCGCTCATTGTGGTCGTGTGGCGGGGCGGTCGGTTGAAGTGTGTGTGTCGAGGCGCGTGTGGCCAGAGGAAAATGGCGGGGGGAAACCTTGGCGTCCTTTGCTCTTCCCGCGCGCACCCGAGGTTTGGTAATAACCGGTAGAACTGGCGGTGGCGGCGGTGAGCGTCAGTCGGGTGGGGGGAGGCGGAGAAGGAAAAGGAGAGCGACAGGGGGGAAGACAGGAGGGGGGAAAACAACCAAGCGAAGGGTCGGGTTGGAAAAAAGGGGTTTCGAAACGAGGTTTATCGATAAAACCTTACATAGAACAGAGGTTTTGAGGTGCATTCAGAACCGTTTTTGGCGCCAAACGCGACGGTGAATGGTGGTCCTTGAAAGCGCAATCTTACCGGTTATTTTCGCAAGGGGTTGAAAGAAACAGAATGGCGGGGGAAGTTTCGCGGACCGATTTTCAGCCAATGAGGAATCGTGACCTTTCGAGCCAGGCTTCAACAACGCCATGAGAGCCAGAACCAGAACGTGCAGATGAAGAAAAAGATTTGCCCACGCCATCTCAGCGCTATGGGCTATATTCGATATGCTGTCTGTATGTGTGCTGCGTCCGTGGCCGCGGCAGTGTCCCCACCCATGATGCACTCCATCTCATGTACGTCTCTGTCTCATGTCGAACTCTCTGGAGGGTCGTGATTGACTCGAATTTAGTGAAATGGGACTTTGACGGGGGTCTCGACGGGTGGGCGCAGTCCACAGCCATGGAAATGGGTGTGGAGGTGGACGCAATCAACGGCTACTTACGTGGCATGCTGCTACCGTCCGCGAGTATGGCGCAGGCATACGTTGACTCGCCCGAGCTGCGCGTGGAGATTGACCCAGACGAGCGCGATCACTTGGTACTACGAATGAAGTATCTTGGGCAGTGCGACCGCGCCGTGCTCGCGCTCGAGCGAAATCCAGACGAGACTGCTGCCTTTCCAGGCGTACGGAGCGAGAGGCGCGCATTCCGTGGTCCCGTCAAGATCCCGTTTCAGCCGCGCACGAGCAGTTCGCTTGAAGACGAGCTGTACGTGTTTCCGATCTGGCAGCACGTCACCGACACCATCCACCGAGTGCGAATCTATCCGTGCACAAAAGTGCCTAGCGCAGCGACTCGTGGTGATGCCGTCCCATGGAGTGGCCAGACCTTCCATATCGATTGGGTCGCCTTCGCAAAAGGTGAGCTTGACCTAAGTTGCTGGCACCATGGGTACCTTTGCTCACTGCTGCGAACCCAATGCAGCACCTGTCATCACCAAAGTGCGCGGCTGCATCGACAAGTACTACCAAGTCAAAGACTCGGTTGCTGCAATGAACTGCTCCGAAGTCATTCGCAAGACCAATGGCTTCCACACAAACTCGGCGTTCGCATGTGGTACGATGGGACTTCCATTTGCCACGACGTACAACTGTCTCCGTGAAGGTGGCCAGCGTATCGTCATCCATGGAAAACATCTCGGTTCGTCCGACGCAATTGTGACTGTTGATGGTCAAGCGTGTACCGACGTCGTCCACGTGGTGCCAGAGGTGGAGCTCGAGTGTACGCTGCCGCCGGTGACTTCTCAGTGGCGCGCAAATCCGACCTACCCGTCGTTCGTCAAAGTGAGCAATGGTCGGCTCCATGCGTTGTCGCACGAGGTGCCTTCCCTCTCGTACGCCGCTCCGGTTGATACGCTTGCTGCTCCGATTCTCTCAAATGTGGCGGCTCATGCCATTGATGTAAACTGGGTGTCGTCGTCCAACGTGTGGGAGGCAATGACGATCACGGGCTACCGTGTCGAGTGGAAGCGGTGCAAGGACGCGGTGTTCAACCCGAGAGACGTTGCCATTGTAGGCAACGTCACCTCGACGACGATCGTGCAGCTCCGCAATGGGGCAGACTACCATGCGCGAATCATGGCGCTCACGGAGGACTATCGTGCACGCCTCGATTGGCAAAGCATTGATCTTTACGGCCGACGCCGCCTGCTGCCCAATGACGTGAGTGGCATTCCGTCGCCTCTCTCATCGTGCATAACAACATTGACCTCCGGTACGTGTCGATGGACACAGTTGCCGAATTTTCGCTTTGACTGACGTCTCGTTGGTCAGACTTTAGCTTCCCACAATTCAGCGCTCGTTTGCTCACGAATGTCAGCGCGTCGACGACACCAGTGACGATGCCCACGCGTGGACCGAGTGGCGAAATCGGCGACCAGGGCCACTTTGGTCTGTACATCAATGGTGACGCGAACGTCCAGAACTGTAACGCAACTGCAACGTGCTGCGATGGCTTTAACGCGCTGGCATCAGACTCGACAACCTCATGTTCACTCGTCTGCTCGGTGACTGAGAGCCGAACATCCACGTATATCAATGGGCGAACGAACCGCTCCATCGCGACCAACGCCCCAGGAGCGCTGCCAGGGCCAGCGAAGATCGTTCAGCCGTTCGCGGCCATCAACGCCGGCACAGCCATTGCTCCCATTACGGCAGCTTGTGGACCGGCGCTTCGATTGACGGCGTCGGCTTCGTTTCTCACCGGGTCGGCGTGGTACCCTCGTCAGATGAATGTCCGCGAAGGGTTCGACACGACGTTTTCGTTCCGCATGTCAAACCCGTCGACCACGTGCAAGATCATGGACGATACGCACACGCGGTGTCGCTCTCGTGGGGGCGACGGGTTCGCGTTTGTCATCCAAAACAACAATGAGATCAGCCTGGGGGACGGAGGCATGGAACTCGGGTACGGCAACTTGAAGAACGCGCTCGCCGTGGAGTTTGATACGTGGTACAACCACGAGCAGCTCGATGTGTACGAGAACCACATCAGTATCCACGTTGGCCGCGGGAGCGAGGCCGTGTACGCCAACCACACGTACTCGCTTGGCTCCACCACCACGCTTCCGGATCTCACGGACGGAGTCCACGCCGTTCGGATCCTGTACGATCCCAACATCAACGAGAACCTGTGAGTCCTTGGTAGACACCACCAAGAACAAGCACGCGATGGGATTTCTGACTTGGACTGGATATGTAGGCTGTTTGGAGAGTACTTCACGGCGACGACGCTCGCGGGCGATTTCCTTTCTCGTGGTGACTGGCTTTCCGGGCTTGGGACGCTGTCGATCTTCTTGGATGATCTCAACTCGCCCGTTCTTGCCGTACCGCTGCGATTGGATGACACCATCAACCTTAATCACGGCCGTGCGTGGGTCGGCTTTACGGCCAGCACGGGAGGGATTGCATATCAGACGCAAGACATTCTATCGTGGACGTTTGAGTCGCTTCGCCGCGAGATCACGCGCGTCGAGCCATTCGTCTCTGTCGGCATGTAGAGTGGAAGATTTCGTTTTTTCTTGTTATTATTGTCTGATCAAAACAACGAAATGAAACGGGCTTGGGCCGTGCTCAATCTAATAGGTTTGGGAAAGGACGGGCGCGCGAGAGAGCCACGCCGATTCCACCGCTCAGCCTTCCTGAGGTCAACTTGGGCAATTCTAATCCGCTTTCTTTCTTTCTTTTTCCTTGTTCCGTGTCAAAAGATGGGCGACACAACGCGCGCGCCGTTTAGTACGAAATCCCATTCGCACGGAGCTTGGCCTCTAGCTCAGCAATACGCGCGTTCGCCGCGTCGAGTTCGCGCTGGAGTGTCTCGTCCGAGCGGCTCGTGCGCTTCACGGGCGCCGATGCCGGCGGAGCCGCCGATCCCGTGCGGTTGAGACGTGACACACGCGATCCTGCCGACTTGCTGTTCTTGGCGCGCTTGCCATCAAACGTGATCTTGCCAAACTGCTCGGGGCGCAGCGACATCAAGGCCGGTGCGTTGTCGGCACCTTCCAACCATTCGTCCGCCGACATGGACGGAACGCCCGCAAACGTGTCGGGGTAAATGTCGTCCTGGAAGGCGTCCGACTTTCGCGGCACGTACACGTGCAGTGGTTCGATCGCGTTCGACGACAGCTTCAAGAGACGTGCGGTCTCGCAGCTCATGATGTCGCAAGCGCGCTTCGGGATCAATGCCATACCACGCGCGGCGGTGGTCGAACGGTATTCGGACAACGGGAACGCGTACGGCTCGCCCTCCGACATCTCGTAGTAACGGATGTTGCCATCGCCCTTACCGCACAGGTACAAAAGGTTTGTGTCCTGATCGTAGAACGGCATGATCACACCCGCGGCCTGATCAATGTCGACCTTCTTCACCTCCTTGTCGAGCTTGCGCGGGTCCCACACCTTGAACTGACGCTGGCTTTGCTTGGTGAAGCCAACCGTGACAAACGTCTCCTTGTCACCCAAGAACGTCATCTTAACGCTCTTGGTGCCGCCGTGGGCACCGTCCTTGATCTGGGAGACCTGTCCGGAGCGGGCGTCGTAGAGTCGCACAACCTTGTCCTTGCAGGTCGTGCCGAGAAGGTTGCCCGTCCAGCTCCAGGCAAGGTCTTGCGTCAGGTTCTCGCCGTGCGCCGCCATGCTCACGATCTCCGATCCCTTCTCGATATCCCAGAGGCGCACCGAGAAATCCGACGAAGTACTCGCGAGCACATTGTTGGCCGTTGGGTGGAAGTTGATGAGCGTGACCTTGCGGCCGTGGCCCTGCAGGTCCACGAGCGGCTCCACGCACGTCTCCGTAAGACCACCCTCAGGGATGCCCCAGATCTTGATTGTCGAGTCATCCGAGGCCGAGGCAATGAGGTGCTCGTGGAACGGGTTGAAGTCAAAGTCGAGGATGGCACCGCGGTGGCCGGAGATCAGCGGGAAGTCCGGGTCGAACTTGCCGTACTTCTCGTACGGCACCACAGCCATGGCACCGCCACCGGCCTGGATCGCCACGGCGAAGAACTTGGTGTTGCCCTTGATGTAGTTTTGCTCGCCCGTGGCCGTGGCCAAACGCACGTTGGTGTAGCACTTTTCGAGCTTGGCTGGCTCAATGTACACATGTCGGAATTTGCTCTGGCGCACAAAGTGGCTCATCTTGGTTCAGAAGATCAAACGTCGGCGGGGGTTTCTTTCCTACAGTACAGCATCATGCATGATGAGTATTCGCATTCTTCTTTCTCTCGGGGAGGTGGCTTTCCCCACAGAGGTTGAACTGGGATGCGAGTGCGGACGACACGCCATGCACACACCGTAGAGGAGCATAGCTGCTTCTACTCTCCGCTACAGCACCGTGGACAGCGCATCGTCCGCCCAGTCGCTTCCTTCCCACGCCACGTTGCCTCACCTCAATCGCCGTCAGCGAATTTAAATGGGGGTGAAGGCAAGACAGCAAGTCGCGTTGCGATCCAGCAGCGATTCCCCCCGGCCCCACATGGAATTAAACCTCGAGGAAGACTATAGAAAAACCTCGCAAATCAGTGCATCGCCAAAACGCACAGTGCAGAGGGTTGCTTCCGTGTTCCTTGGGTGAGGGTTGAAATGTGGGTTGAACGTGACAGCAACGCCGCTTCCCTGGGTATTGTAAGCACATACCAACAAAAATGAGGGGATTCAACTTTCAATACGGACATCCTTCCAGACAAGGAAAGCGACGAAGGAAGAAGGGAGACAAGCATGGCGGCGTCGGGTGCGGAACAGGAGCCCAAGCGGCGGCGCATTGACCAGTCGGGTGATGACGCTATGCGTGGTGATACAGCAACGGAGGCACTGCTCGACCACAGCGAGTTTGTGCAGATCAATCAAGGTCTGAAACGAATCGTCCGCATTGCAGCTGACGACTGAGTAAACATGTGCGATCGTTTCTTGCTGGAAGAGATGCAGCAGTATGATGAGACACGCGAACAAATCATCAAGCGCTCGCGCGAGGTCTTGAAGAGCAGGTGCGCACCATGTCAAGCTTGTCGGAATGTATCCATTTGTGGGGGTTGACGCGGGGTTTTACTCAGCAAGCAAGCGATTTACTCTCTTCATCGTGGGGACCTGAGCGGAGCTGCGTCGCTGCTGGAGAAAGCAGAGAAGGTAAGCGGATGAGACCGCATTGCGGATACCGTTGACGGATTGTGGTACTCATGCATTGACTGCATCTAGGTCACGGCCGAACTGATCCCGTTGACCACGACAAACCCGTCGCTTCGCCATGGCGCGCTCTCTTCCTCGCTGGAAGAGTACGCCGAAGCCAAGTGCTTCTCACACTACTTGGCGACACAGAAACTCGTGCCGCTTCGCGACTTGCCACACGTTGAAAAAGACGAATATCTTGGCGGCGTCGCCGACTTCACGGGGGAACTGACACGCTACGCGGTTGTGCGCGCGACGGCGCGTGATGAGGTCGCTGTGGAGAAGTGTCGGGCGATGGTGGAGGCCATATCGGGCGAGCTCATCCAGTTTGATTTCCGCAACGGCCCGCTGCGCAAGAAGTACGACTCGGTCAAGTACAATCTACGCAAGCTCGAGGTAAGAAGATCAACTTGTGTCTTCGAGTGTGTGCGGTCTGGTGACCATCATGTCCTGTAGAACACGCTGTACGAACTCTCGTTAATCAAGGCGAGTGGGTTGAAGCTGCAACTGGACTCGACAGCTGATGAACCACCCGCACAAGACGCGATGCGGGACTGATGTTGCGAAGCAAACGCAGGAACGCATTGCTTGAACAATGACAGTTAGAGATAAAAAAAAAGGTCTATTGAAATGAAACGTGAAAATGCAAGCTCCTCACGGAGTCGTAATCGCTGTGCAAACGACGGTCAGTTCAAAAGCCACGATGCCTTCGTCGACAGACTACGTGGCACCAAACTAGCCGGGCCTTCTAACCAAAGAAGGGCTTCTCGTATTGCACATGACAGATCTTGACGACTTCCTCGAGTTTCTTGAGCGCATCATCCAAGTCTGCTCGCGTGTGGGCCGCCGAAATACAGAAGCGCACACGCGCCAGGAGCAAGGGCGTCGCAGGGAAACCGACCGTCACGACCGCCAAATTCCGCTTGAAGCACTCGCGTGAGAACTCGCCGACCTTGCTCGTCTGGTACAGCATGACCGGAATGACCGGCGAATCGAAGTCGCCAAGCGTGATGACGCCCATGTCGATAAGCTTCTGGCGGAAATAATTACTGTTCTCACGAAGCGACGTAAGCTTCTTCTTGCCGAGATTCGTGCCATCCTTGCCGTCGATAATGTTCAATGCCGTGAGGATCTGCTGGGCGATAACTGGCGAGAGACTCGTGGCATAATTAGCGCCGGCACTCGAGCTGCGGACAAACGCGACGAGCTCTTCTGAGGCGGCGATGTAGCCACCCATGGCGCCGAAGCTCTTGGTGAATGTACCCATGAGAATGTCAATCTCGCTCGGGTCCACGCCCGCGTACTCACAGATACCACGCCCCGTCTTGCCGAGTGCGCCAATGCTGTGTGCCTCATCCACGTACGTGTACGCCTTGTAGCGCTTGGCGACGTCCACGATCGCGCGCAGATCGACGATCTCCCCCTCCATCGAGTAGATGCCTTCGACCATGACCATGATCTTCTTCCACGGACGGTGCGTGCGCGGCTGGCCCTCCGCGATCTTGTTGCGCAGCACCGTCTCGAGATGCTGGGCGTCGTTGTGGCGGAAGACAGCCACGGCAGCACCAGACGAGCGTGCACCGTTGACGATCGAACTGTGGTTCATGCTGTCACTGATGATGAGCGTGCCCTTGCCCATGAGCGCCGGGATCGACGTCGAGTTGGTCGCGTAGCCCATGTTGTACACGATCGCGGCGGGTTTGCCGACAAACTTCGCGACCGCGCTCTCCAGTTCCTGGTGGATGACGCTCGTGCCAAACTCCATGGAAGGCGTCGTCGCGGCCAGGCCGTATTGCTGAACAGCCCTGAACACGTCCTTGCTGCACGTGTTCATCCAGTCATCGGCAAAGCCGAGGTAGTTGTACGAGCCGAGGTTCGTGCAGTGGCGCACCGAGCCTTCCTTGCGGTGGAGCGTCTTGTTGCCGTCGACCGAGTAGCGCTCAATGACGTCAATGTGGGCACCGGGGCAGCCGGCGACCGGACGGTTGAACACATCCTGCACGCGGTGATAGATACGGTTGGTG
Organism: Pythium phragmitis; assembly: GCA_023335925.1. NCBI lineage: Eukaryota > Oomycota > Peronosporomycetes > Pythiales > Pythiaceae > Pythium > Pythium phragmitis. The sequence goes on from JAADVZ010000031.1 coordinate 38,278, forward strand.
TAGAAGTTCTCCCACGCGATCAGCAGGCGCGCGTAGCCGCTTTGCGTCGTCTCGGACGCGTAGCGCGAGCCGAAGATGCGGCCGAGGTAGTCACGGATGTGACCAAACGTGATGAGCGTGGCGAGCTGCACGTAGCAGAGAATGACCGTGATCCACGGCACCTTGTCGCCGGCGTGGACCTTCATATCCGGCATGTTTCGTTAGGTGGTCAGTCGCAGGGGTCGCGACTTCTCGGACGTGGCGTAAATAGCGAACTGGAGCTGAAGGGCTCCGAAGGGAAGGAATGGATTACGCTCTCGTCCGGGACTTTAGGTCGGATCTCGAGACAAAACGGAGATGGGGCCGTGTGTGGCGGGGCGACACTGGTGCGTGGCCCAACGAAGCCTTCATGGACCGCCAGAGAGATATAAAACCTTAGCGATTACGGCGATTTGCCGGTAAATAACCTTGACAAGTGTGAGGTTTTGAGGTGCAATATGGCTTCATGATGACGGAATCAGCAAGATTGTCGCCAACAACAACCATGGATGTGTGGCGGATCTGCAGATGTCGCAGAAGTGGGCCACGCAACAAAAGCGATGCACATTGGATATGGCCCCGAAGGAAGCGTACCGATGGGGTGGAACTCACGACGCTCGCGGCAATATGGCCCATTGGTACTGCCGCGCACGTCTGCGGGGTATTCTAATACTGATGACGCGATCGATCGGTGGTTCCGTGGCCGGCACTGTATGAACCGCGACAGCACCATCGACTGCACCGAGAACGATCTGCGACTGCCGCAGAGGAGCCCGCGCCAAAAGCGATGCGTAGTGCGCGATGCGTAGTACACCGACGTATTGAACAGGGGGCTACTCAGCAGCTCCCTGTTCGATAATAATCGGCCCGCAGAGCGCAGTAGCACCTACGGCGCTCTGCGGGCCGACTTGGACAGTTCTGTGAGACGAGTCGCCACAAGTCGCAGCTAGCGTCAGACTCAGATACGGCATCAGATTCCTTGGAAACCTTTCGCCATGGGCGACGGCGGCTGCGCATGAAGCGATCGCGATCGGCTCTCGCGCGCCACCGCCAGCGCAAGCTGCAGGAGGCGACGCTCCATGTGTCGGACGTTTCGGACCTCAGCGTGGTCGCGGCGATCGCCGGTACCGCGTCGCTCGTGCGCCTCCACGAAGGTGTCAACGAAGACGTGTCAGCGGCAGCGGAAGAGGAGGACGCCGCGGCCGTTTACCACGCGATGCGCGTACTGTGCAATGTCAAGAACAGCGTGTACCACCGCGCGATGGCGGCGCGTGCGCTGGGGCTGCTCATGCTGCAGACGCCGCCGCTCGTGGCGCGGCTCGGTCTGGAGCGCGAGGACCTGCTCGACGCGCTGCTGCAGCTCGTCAACTACTGCCGCCGCCTCGACACGCACAGTACCGATACGCAGCGCGTGCACGTCAACTGCTGCGTCGTGATCTCCATGCTCATGCGCGCGGCGCAGACGTCGCACCAGCCACCGCCGCAGAGGTTCCAACTCGTGATCGCACTCGACTCGGAGCTGCTCGCCATGCCGCCGCGACCGACCGAGAAAAGTCTCCTGCTGACCGTGAGCGGGCGGCCCGAGACGCCAGCGGATGAGCGTGCGCTGGTGGACGCCTCCATCGCGCCGCGGGAGAGAGCGCGGCTACCGCTTCAACCAATTGGACCCCTTCGGCCTCAACGATCTCCATCGCCCGTCCCGGCGTCGCCGCAGTACAAAGCCAGCCATGGTCTACCCATGCAAATGAAGGCGACAGCGCCCATCGGAAACGCCGATAAACCTTCCTCTGTCCCGCGAGGAGAAGAAGTGGCGCTCGCACCGTTCATCAAGCGACAGCAAACGCCCAGCCGCCAGTTCAAGATGGATCGCTTCCGCGTGATCACGCCGGCGCTTGTCCCGTCGGCGTCATCCAGTTGTACACAGTCGCTGCGCAAGCCCCTTCCTGTGATTCCGCCTTCGCGCCATCAGATGAGAGATCCGTCTTCGTCACCGATGACCGGCAATGCCAACCAGCGGGAGAGTTCTTCACGTGATGAACACTCCGACCCGCCTGCGTCTCCCTCGCTGTCTTCCCCACAACTCCCTCCCTCCTCGTCCACTCTCCTCCAGCCCCATCACATGGTCGAGATCCTGCGGTCGGGACGCATGCCCGTGGCCTCGGCCGGCTACTTCCACACGCATTTGCGTGACGACTCGGTGTCGCGGCGAGCCTCCACGCCCAGTCGACTCCAGGTCGTCGAGTGGGGCGAGTGGCGGCGGCGAGAAGAGAGCGGTGGTGGTAAGGGCAGTCAAGACACGGAGCGAGTTGAGAAGCTGGTCCCGTCGTCTCAGCCACTCAAACCGAGTGCCGTGTCGTCGTCGTCCCCGATCGAGAACATTCACACGCCCGAGTACAAGCGCGCACGACTGCGCGACATTCTGTCGTCGCCCATTGAGCCGTTCCCGCGCAACACGGTGCAGCTGCTTGCGCTCGACAACCGCCATAGCACGGCCACGATGCGCGCGCTGGACGAAGAGCTCCGCGAGCTGCGGGAAGGCGACGCTCGCACGCGCCAGCAGATGCGTTCGCAGATCGAACGGGAGCGCGACAAGCTGCCGCTGAAATTCCTCTTCCAGCTGCCTGGTGGAGCCGCGTACTGTCGCGACCGCATGTGCCGCGCCATGCTGCTCTGGGTCCTCGAGTTTGAAGCCAACCAGAAGCGCATGGCGCTGCTCCAGTGGAAAGCTGTCGTCGAGCAGTGGCGCTTTCGGCAGCGCGGCGCGGCGTACCATCGCCTGGCGATCGAGAAGAGACTGAAGGTCGCGATAGAGTATGTGCTGCGCGGCTTCCAGCAGCAGGCACTGCGGAAGTGGGTGGAGACCGTGCAGCTCGCGATTTGGAAGGACCGGGATGCAGCCGTACGCACGATCCAGCGCCAGGTGCGTCGTCGCTTTGGGCTGCTTCGATTTCTCGTGTGGCACGACGCATACCCCATCGGTGGACCGTTCCTGCGAGACGTCTACCTGTCGTCACCTCGAAGTGTCTCCTATCGGATCCCAACGCGTGTCCGGCTTGAGCGACGTCGCGTGTGGTTTGCCGCCGAGCTCGTCCAGGGCGTCTACCGCAAGCGGCGCTTCCGAAAATTTCTCCAGCGGTACCGTACGGCAGCCCTCAAAATCCAGGCGCGCGCACGCATGCGTATCCAGCGATCGCTCTATCGGCTCATGAGAGATCGCATCATTTGCCTCCAGGCTCGTGTGCGAATGCACCACGACTACCGCTCGTACCAGACGCTGCGCCGCGCGGCCGTGCTCGTGCAGATCAATTTCCGGTCCATGCGCATCAAACGGCTACGCCAGCTCGTGGTCCAGACCCAGCGGCGGGAAGCAGAGTACCGGCTCACGGCAGCGCTACGCCTGCAGCGCGTCGCGCGCGGGTTCTTGGGCCGTTGTACCGCGAGACGTCGCCGCCGTGAGTGTGACGAGCGGTTCCACGCGGCGTTGGTGGTGCAGCGAGCGTGGTACCGGCGCAACAACGAGTGGTCGACGTTTCTGTTGCTCGGGTGCTTGCGGGAGAAAGAGATGGAGGAGACCCAATTCGACCGGAAGGTACTGGCCTTCAAGCGTGGCTACATGGCCAAGCAAATCCAGCACACGTGGCAGCGACACCGCAACGGCAAGAGAGCGCGCGCCGCCGGCATGGTGCAGCGCAACGTACGTCGGTGGATTGCCACACGCGTGATTGAGCGCATGCGCTTGGAGCTGCGGGCCCATCGCCGGATCAAGTGGTTTCTCCGCTTTGCCCACGCGCGCCGCGTCGCGACGGCCCGAAAGCTCCAGTTCTGGTGGCTTCGTCGTGTCCCCAGCCGACTCGCGGCCCACTTGCACGTGCGACGGCTCGCGTGCGACGCCAGCCGACGACAAGAGAAGCATCACTGTGACGAGCGAGCAGCGACACGAATTCAGAGTCTTGTCCGCGGGCGACGTGATCGCATACTCGCGCAAAAGGAGCGATCTGCACGCGTCCTTCAAAAGGCGGCGCGAGAGTTTCTCGTGTGGTGCCGCGTGAAGCGGGAACTCGCCCGCTTCAAAGCCGATCTCGCTCTCCAGCGAACGCAGCAATGGGTCCGAATCGCCTTTGAACGCGTGTTCTCAGTCAAGATGGCACGACTCAACACGGCGGCGACCCACGTCCAGCGGTTCACGCGCGGCTTCTTGTGGCGCGTCCGTCTCGTGCGGCTCTTGGTCGAGACCGAGCTGCGCGACCGCATGGCCAGGCGTATCCAGTCCCGATGGAGGCAGAACGCCCAGTCGCGGCTCGCCAGGCGCGTGATCTCTGCGCAGCGCCGACGGCGTGAGAACCCGTTCCGCGTCTGCAACTCCATCACCCGCGTGCTGCACGACATGCGCGGTCGCGCAAGTGAGCTCTTTGATCCAGACGACGAGCTCCGAGGCCTCCACGTAGCCGCGTGGCTGCGACGCCTTGGCCTGAACGAAGAGCTCTATTACCCGCTGTTCCAGAAGCTCTCGAGTGCTGGGAACGGCTCGGTCTCTCCACTCCGTGCGTGCGGGGGGCCTGACGAGTGTCTGAGGCTGCTCGAGCGGATCGGAGTCGCCGACGATGACGACGCGCACCGCATGGCCACCAACGTGTTTGCAGCCCAGACGCTGCGCGACGTGCGAACGAAGAGGTTTCAAGTCGAGACCCTCAGTCGCGTCCACCGAGACGAGGAAAAGCGCGTCGCGTTTGTGCAGCAGCAACTGGACCATGCGAAGCTCTCCAAACAAGAGGCGGAAGAGCTTCTCGAGGAGGTACTCCGCGAGGCCGCCGACTTTCGGAATCCGCCGAAGGCACTGCGTGCCAAGCGAGAAAAGCTCGCGGTCCAATTGGAGAATGCTCAACAGAGTCTGGCGGTTGCGCAGCAGAAACACAGGGCGATGGAGACGCGAGTGGCAGAGCGCAAGCGAGAAATAGCAAGACTCCAATACGAGCTGAGCGAGCGGGAGAAGGACGAAGTGTCGGCAGTGTACAGTCTGGAGAACTTCCGCCCCGTGCAGTCGTTGAGCGTCGCGCGGGAGCTGTTTCTCCGCAAGTTTCCAGGGCTCGAGGCCCGCGCTTTGGCTTTCGTGGGAGCGTTGGAGGAAGACCGCGTCTCGATGTGGCAGCTGCTCGCGTTCTTCCAAGCGAACGACACGATCGCACAGGTGAAAATGGGGATGCCCCGGCTCACGTACTTCAAGTTTGAGAGCGACGTGAAGAAGCACGATCACGCGAGATTCCAGGCATGTTCGGATCTTCTCCAGTACGGATTTGAAAGACTGGGCGAGCTGCTGGCTGTACCCGTAGACCACGTGGTGCTTGGCGCCACTTCCTCAGCAGCTCCATATCTCCCGACGATGGTCGTGGAAACGATCCGTGATGCGCAGCGCTGTCGCCAGTCCAGCGAACGCACCGTGTTGTGGACGCAGCGTGCCCACGCGATCGCCCACATGGACGCCGTGGCCACGCGCGTACAGTGCCAGTGGCGCCGTCGCGGCGCGACCCGCGTGATGCAACTGTTGCGGTCCACTCGCCGGAAACAGCAACTGCGTGACGAGTACTTGGAAGAAGTGCGAGCCGATTACGTCACGCCGATCTGGCAAGACGAGCGCGACCAGGAGAAGCGCGAGTACGAGGAGTGGCTGCGAGACGAGGCGCGCGCCGCGAGAGAAGAAGCGCTGGAGGCGACCGTGCGGTTCCCATGGAAAGAGGTATGGGACGACGCCTCCCAGAGTTGGGTTGTGTATCGCGTTCATGGAGGAGGAGCGAATGCTGGAGAGGGCTACTATGAATACGCGACCGACCGGCCTGTGTACTCGGTGGAGGAAGAAGACGCCGTGGTTCTCATGCAATCGGTCGCACGGCGGTTTCTCGCCCGTGCGCAACTCCATGAACGTCGCAGGCTGCAGCGGCGCGCAGAAAAAAGAAATCGAATGGAGCGCCAGTGGCTCTCCAAGGCCGCCGAACGAGCACAGACGCTGACGCTCAAGCTGCAGGTTGCGGTCGCTGCTGACGCGCGCGTGTCGCTCTGGCTCGGCCACCGTGAGCGCCAGCACGAACAGAAGGAAAGGCTCAAGGATACGACTACCAAGACGGGGACATCCACGGCGACCGGCAGCTCGCCATCTAGAAAGAGACTCCGCAAAAAGGCCGTCGCAAAGGAAGACGAAGAGAAGAGCAGGGTCCAAAATGCTGAGACCGTCGCGGCGTTTGACGCGCAGCTCGCACGCGCCGCCGTCGTACAGCCGTGTGAGGCGGCATACCATCGCAGTGTACGCGCCGACCACCGTCGCCATCAATTGTTTCCCGCGATCGCGCGTCCGCCCAATGTCCATGCACAGGCGACGATGGACTTTCTGCAGGCCACGCAGATGCTCCAGCGGTCGCTCTCCCTCGCGGCCCATGCGAAAACCTCGCTGGCGTTTACGCGGGCCGCCCTGCCGTTTGGCTGGCGAGAGATCTCCTCAGGCGATGCGCGTTCGTACTACTACCACACGACCACGCAGACGACGTCGTGGGAGCGGCCACAGTACGACTTTGATGCCGAATTTGCCGCCATCAAGATGCAGAGCCTCGCGCGCGTCGCCCTTGCATTTGCCGCCCGAGAACGGGAGCTGGATGCGATCTCGTTTGTGGCGACGATCCAGACGACGCTCCAGCGCGCTGCCCGCATCGGCTGGATCGGCTTCGGCCTCGAAGGCATGAGCGCGCGTGTGCTGCTCACACGACTGGGCCTCGCAAAGCTCGCCGCCGTCAAAAATGCAACGCTGGCGTCGCTGTCGGCGGACGAGCTGCTGCGGGTACCGGCGCCCACGATGCAAAAGAAACTGGGAATGACGCCCGACGAGATCACGACGCTTCAGACGCACGCACCGCCGCGCCTCCCGCACTCGAAGCGCACGTTCCCGCTGAGTACGACCGGTCGACTCGCGCTCGCGCCGACCGCAAAGCACGCGTTCAATCTCCTCCCGTCGGAGCGAGTCGTCCACCAGCTCGTGGCGCAGAGCCTCCCGAACCAGCAGGGCCGCGTTATTGGACTCGTGCGGGCGATCACGCAGTCGACGACGCCCATCTCGTACCGCCAACTGGAAATGCATTTGCGACTGTACGCCGGGCGCCCCGACGACGCCGTGGTCCACATTGGTGAGATCGCGTCGCTCGCGATCGCGACGCAAGCGCCCCAAGAGACGCAGATTCTGGAGCTGCTCTTGCGCGGACTGGAGCGCTGCGTCGTGTTTGCCGCGAACCTGAAGCTGCGCGGTCTCCACGAAGAGCTCACGGACGTGATGCGCGTGGCGGCGACGCTGTTGGTGAAACGGCAGACTGCGTCACGAGAAGACGGCGACGAGACCGACGAGCAGGACGAGGAAGAAGAAGCAATAGACGAGACGGCGGCGCTGCTCAAGACGCATGTGCTGGCCTCACCAGCGACGCCTCTCGCTCGCTCTGCCAGTGCCAAGAATGCCGAGAGAGTACGCTCCATAGCGAGAGCGACCCGACGCCGCTGCGTGGAGCAGCCTATCAAAGGTCTGTGGGAACACAACGCGCAGTCGCAGTCTCCGCTGTCGGCCGCGCAGGTCGCGTTGTTCGTACGCGACCACGGTCTGGAGCGCGTGCTGCGGTGGTGGCGTAGTGCCGCCCTCACGCAGGCGACGTTCCGCATGCACCGCGTCCGCACGTGGTACCGCGCGGTCGTGCGCCATCGCCACAGAAGCGCGACCGTGGTGCAAAGCGCGTGGCGCGTGTTTGAGGCCCGGGAGATGCGCCGCCTGCTCGAATCGCAGCAGCGCTCGCCGTTCGAGCAGCAGTACGACAAGCTCACCAAGACGTTCTTCTTCGTGTACACACCGACGCGGGAAAAGCTGCTGGACGAGCCACGCGATGCGAACGGCGCGATGCTGCCGTTCCGCCCCATGGTGCAGGACCGCGTGACCACGCGGTGGATACTGGCGTGGCCGCATCTCCAGACCAAGGACGGGAGATCCAAGCAGACACAGAACGACGAAGACGACGGCGAGGACGACTGGAGCCGTGACGCACCGCGCTGTGGGCTGTGCCACGTTGAGCGGGCCGTGCGACGCTGTGTCGAGTGTGTGGCATCCACGGGCGACTTTGTGGACGCGTGTCTCGCGTGCTTTTACGACCGCCACGCACCGACCAGTGAGATTGCGTGGCATGCCTCCACGCCCCTCTACACACTGGACAAGCACAAGGCGCGGCGCGCGTTCCACTGCGTCGAGTGCAAGCGGCTCTCGACCCTGCGGTGTCTGTTGTGTCGCGAGCACTATTGCGAGCGGTGCTTTGCGCGAGTGCACCGCAAGGGCCACGTACGCGCGCGCCACTCGTGCGAGCATTACGGCGCCGGCGCCAGGGTCTGCGTCGAGTGCGAGGCCCACGTGGCCTTCGAGACGTGTCTGGTCTGTCTAGACGCCCTGTGTGAAGCCTGCATGGCACGCACCCACGCACGTGGCGCCAAGCAAACGCACTCGCGGGAGCGGATACGGCAGCCGCTCGACACGGACGGCGGCCACGTCTACTGCGAGCACTGCGACGCGCGCCGCGGCGACGCGACCTGTGTGTTTTGTGCGCGTGCGCTTTGCCACGTGTGTCTCTCCGACCCGACCAAGCACGCCGCAGCGGCCTGCCCCGAGACGCTGCTCCAGCTCAAGACGCGTGAGCTGCTGGGCGATCGACTGTGCGTCGAGTGCGGGAAGCCGGCCGACCGCCAGTGCGCCAAGTGTGGGGACAAGTACTGCAGCGTCAAGTGGATGGGCAACCCCGGGTGCTTTGAGCGGTTCCACTACAAGGGCCGGCGGGCCGACCACACGAGCGTGGCGCTGGCAGTGGACGTGGCCGCCTCCTCACAACTGCCACGCGAGATCCTCGCGCTAGAGGAGCAAGTCAAGCAAAAGAGACGGCGCGATGCCGAAGCCGCCGAGCACGAGGCACGCGCGATGGCCACGGCGCTGGCCGAGGCGGCAGCCGAAGCGGAGACGAAACGAGGCAAGGAGACGTCCGTGGCGAGGCGACGGGCCAGGCGTGGAGGTGCCGCTGGCACCAGCAAGCGCAAGCTGCTGGGCTCGGCGGCGGCGCGACTCGTGTGCGGCGTCGACGGCTGTGGGCGCGCGACGCTGAGTGCGGCCGTGCCGTTCTGCGGTCGGCACTTGACGTCGCAGCACGCGCTGGAGATTTCACGAGCAGATCCGCTCGAGGCCGCCAAGCTGCTCGCGCTCGTGGAAAAGCACGGCGGCGCGTTGCCAGCGGTGCGGCCCCGTGGCCGTTGGACCTTCCCGTGGCGTGGGCAACAAGAGACCGCGGCATCGTCTCAGCAGCCCACGAAAGCCACGCCAACGACGCCCGCAGAGGCTGTCGAGACGAGCTCGCCTGTCCACAAGAAAAACAAGAAGAAGAAGACAGAGGCAGCGTAGCGAATGGAATTGACATCAAGCGCGTGCGTTAATTATTCTTTTCCTTGTCGTCTGTCTCGTGGGTCTCTTGGTCCTATCTCACTGCTCCGTCTCGGCCATCTTGTCGTCTTCCTCCGTCTCGGCCATCTTGAGGTCTTCCTCCTGCGCCTCCATCTTGAAGTCCGTATCCTCTTGCTCCTCCTGTTTCACTCCCTCGCCACCGTCTTCGCTCTGCTTGGTCTTCTCCGCGGCAGCATCTTCGTCTGCTCCCTCGTGCAGTAGCGCGCGCGCTTCCTCACTCACGTGGACGCGGTCAGCCTGGGCGCCTTCGGGCGACGCCACGTACGCGCGCATCAGTCGACGCAGCTCCGGTTCGTCCTGGAGCACGGTCGCGAGCCGCTCGAGGGGGAACCGAGAGGTCTCCAACAGCACGGGGAACGACGCGGGCTGCACGAGTGCCGCGCACTTGACGAAACCTTTCCACAGCGCGTCGCTGTCGTCATCCATGTCCCACACGCGGCGCTCCACGAGCCCACGCAGCAGCTGCGCGGCGTCTTGCTGGAGCGACGGAAAGGCTGTGACACTGAGAATGAGCGTCCGCAGCGCGAGTTTCGGGATGGTCTCTTCGCCCAGCAGCACGCGGCAAATGTGGAGCAGCACTTCGGCCGGGAACGCGTGGCGGTGCTCGAGACAAAAGTTGATGCCGAGAATGACCTTCTTCTGCATGCTCGGGTCCTGCTTGAGGTCCACGTGGTGGAGCGCGAGCAGGACGTCGATTGGCGTGAGCACTTGGTGCGGCGGCAGCGCTTCAAACACGCGCGTCAGCGCCACGCTCCAGCGATTCGACGGCAGCGACAGCAGCGGCGGCAGCAGCGGCGCGAACGACTCGCTCGGAATGCTCGCGACGATCGGGATCACGACCGAGATGGCGTCTTCCACGTGCGTGTGGGCACGCCAGAGCGCCAGCACCTGCGTCACGAGCTCGGCGTTCACGGCGTCGTCCCCACTGCGGCTGCTGGACGAACCCGAAGTGCGCGCTGCAAGCACCTGCACGACGTGACACACGAGCGGGAGCGAAGCGGCCTCGAAGCCCTGGAGCTGTGCGACCACGGCGGCCGAGCCGTTGCTGCGGCGCTTGAGGTGCTTGATGAGCTTTTCGATCGCGTGGAAAATGACCTGGCGCACGAGCTCACTTGCGCGGCCGTACGTCGTGACGATGTGGCCCAGCAGCGCCGGCTTCTTGGCGCACAATCCTAGGAGGAGTTCCAGTCGCCGCAGCACTTCCATGTCTGTGTCCAGCGCTTGGTCAAGGTGGGCCGAGGACGCGTCGAGCTCCGTCGCGAATCGCGCGAGCTCACTGGCGTGGTCACGGTCCTGCGCTTCGAGCTGAGCGAGCCGCGCACGCAGCCACGCCGACCGCTTAGCGAGGTGGACGTCGTCGCTGCTGGTGGTCTCTGGATCCATCGGGACGTCGTCGGCCGGTGCTTGTGGTTCAGATGCTGTCTCTCGTTCGCTCATGTCCATGGTGGCGTCTCCACTCTCGTCGGTTGTCGCGGCCGCTTCGTCCCCCTCCTTCTCCTCCTCAGCTGCTGGCGTCTCGTCCTCTTTCTTCTCCTCCAGCGACTCCACAAGCCGGATCGCGTACTGTTCAATGGCCGCCTTGAGTGGTTCTATCAGATAGAGCTGGTTGGCGACGCACTGCGTGGCCTTTACGCGGCACGTCTCGTCGCTGGCGCAGCTGTAGAGCAGCAGCACCTGCAGCGCCGCCTGCTCACACGACTTGCGGTCGCGCACGAGGTCGCGCAGCACCGTGATGCCCAGCACGGCGCCGCCATTGCTTCGGTGCGCGTCACTAAACAGCGTCGTCACGACGTGAAACGCTTCGACGGTCACGCGCGGCAGCGCCGCTACGACACTACCGAAGAGCTTCTTCCCACTGGACGTGCTCAGATCGAGGCCGCCGCCGCCACCTACGAGCGACCGCAGGAGATAGTCGACGGCCTTGCGGTAGATCCCGTCACCCGTGATCGGCGGGCCCGCCTCTTCAGTATCGGAGACCGTCTTGTCGGACTGCTGCACCATCTCGCTGGTCACGCGCACGTACTCGTGGTGAAGCAGCGCAGTCGCCAGCGACGCGCGTCGCTCGACGTCCTCGAGCACGAAGTCGAGAATCGTTTGGTACACGTGCGGCAGCGTCACGTCGGCGTCTTTAGGCGGCGGAGAGATCGTTTCGTTGCGGTCGTTCGTGAGAAGAAACCACGGACTCGACGCGAGTCGGCAGAGCAGATTCTCGCGCAGGGCATCGTCGCCGCGAATACTGACGCCGTACTCGTTGTCGAGGATCCGCGCGAGTGCGGCCGACGCCATGTCGCGGCACCACACGGCCGAGCCGGGCTTGAGAAAGACTTGGACCGAGTTGTCCTCAGCGAGCGACACGAGCGGCTCTTCCACGGTCGTCGAGTTCTTGGAGATCCAGTCGCTGACCTCGTCGACGGTCTCGTCATCAAACACTGAGAGAAGCGACGGCTGCTCTTGCTGCAGGTCCTTAGAGTCGCGATTGCGGCGCCGCGGGTCGCGACTGCGACGAATGCTGCTCTCCAGCGCGAGCACGGACGACGGCGTCGCGAGCCTGGCGAGCAGCGCGGCCATGCGCGTCTTGAGCTCACTCGGCGGGAGGCGGAGCGTGAGGTTGGGTGGTGGCGGAGACGGCAGCTCCGCGGAAAAGGCACCGAGCACGAGATGAAGCACGGCCGCCGACGGCATGTTGACGAGCGTGTCGGGCGTGATGGACGAGGGCGCGGTGGACAGCACGCCGGCGCCGGCACTCCCACGCACGCGCTTGGCGTGGTCTTGCTGCTCGACCGACTCGGAGATTTGCTCGGCTGTGCGTTTCCCAATGCGCGCGCGGCGCAGCGTGGCCTCAGATGGCGCCGACACGTACTTGCGGCGCGGGTCCTTGCTCTTGCTAATGGCGCGGAAGGCGCGCTCGCCGTCGTGGAGCGCGATGACGCACTCGGTGACTTCCTCGGCGAGCTCTTGGGCCGCCGGGTGGCTCAGCAGCTTGACCAAGTTGGCCTTGAGCGTGGCCTGCACGGCGCGGTCGGCGTCGGGCGCGTGGCACGCGAGCAGCGCCGGCAGCACGGCGCCCATGAGCTGCGGACGCACGGCCGCGAGCAGCGACAGAGAGTTGATGGCCACGCACAGCTCTCGGCGCGTGAGCACACTCGGGGCCAGCACGCGGTCGAGCAGGCGCCGCAGCAGCGCGTCGCCGTGGGCGAGCAGTCGCTGTCGCTCGAGCACGGCGTGGCCCGCGGCCGGCACGACGTCCACGCACACGGCGTCGGGCTGCACGTTGGACCGCGCCGGGTCGCGGTACACCGTGGCGTCTCTCGCCTCGGAGAGCAGCAGCACGGCGCGCTCGAGCAGCTTCCACGCGCGCAGAAAGACGGCGGCGCTGCGGTTGTTGTTCTCGTCGCTGAGCGACGCGAGCGGCGCGGCCGCCACGAGGTCGGCCGCGTGGTCGAGTGCCGTCGTGACGTGCTGCCACAGCTGCGCGAGCTCGTCGCGCGGCGCCGCGGACGCTGCGGCGACGCTCTGGAACGCGTCCAGCAACGAGGCCGTGGCGAGGTCGAGCGCGCGCAGCACGTTCTTCTCGCTGGAGAAGCTGAGCAGCAGCACCGTCGAAACGCCCTCGAAGAGGTCACCAAAGAAGACGGCGCTGCGGCGCGACGCCTCGCTCAGCAGCTGCAGCACGGCGGCCGCGAGCGGCGCGTTCTGCTGGTGGAGAAGCGAGGGGAGAAAGGGCCGCGCGGCGTGCAGCAGGCGCGCGTCGGGCGACCGATCGCGGTTTAAGGTGATCTCCTGCGCGCGCGTGAGCAGCTCCAACTGCGCGGCGTTGCTGCCGGCCGTCGGGATCTGCTGCAGCAGCTGCGCGACGTCGCTCTCGAGCTGCGCGTCGGCCATGGCGCACGGTTATTATGAGGCGACTGGGGGCAATGCCAAAATTACGGTATTGCGGGCATCTAATACGGTATTATGGAAGCGTACCGTAGACACTTCGGTAAGTACGTTTAGATACCGATTAAGTATCGGTATCTGCATTTGAAGCCCCCAGCAATCATGCCAGGGACAGATCTCCTCACTGAGGCACAAAGAGAGCGAGAGTCCGATCTCCTCGTCGACGACCGACCAGACAAGGGAGAAGAACCATGGCGAGCGCGGTGCTGGGCAACCAGCCGCTGGTGATTGACAATGGCAGCGGCGTGATGAAGGCGGGCTTCGCTGGCGGGGAGACCCCGCAGGTCGTCTTCCCGTCGTTTGTGGGCGCCACCAAGCACACGCGGCTCATGCCCGGCGGCCTCTACGAGGGCAGCGACGTGTTCGTGGGCAACAAAGTGCAGCACCACCGCGGGCTCTTCAAGATCCAGTACGCCATGGAGCACGGCATCGTCACAGACTGGAACGCCATGCACCGGATATGGCAGCACGTCTACTCCAAGGACATGCTCAATGTCAACAGCGAAGACCACCCGGTGCTGCTCACCGAGGCGCCGCTTAACCCCGTGCAGAACCGCCAGCGCGCCGGCGAAGTGTTCTTCGAGGCCTTCAATGTGCCGTCGCTCTTTGTGTCGCCCCAGGCCGTGCTCAGCCTCTACGCGTCGGGCCGCACGACCGGCGTCGTGCTGGACGTGGGCGACGGCGTGACCCACGTCGTGCCGGTCTACGAGTCGTTCACGCTTCCCCATGCGATCACGCGCATGGACGTGGCCGGTCGCGACGTCACGAGCCATCTGCAGCTGCTGCTGCGCCGCGCTGGATACAGTTTCCAGACGTCGGCCGAGAAAGAGATCGTGCGCGAGATCAAGGAGAAACTCTGCTACGTCGCGTTTAATCCGACCAAGGAAGAGCAGCTCGAGGCCGAAAAGTCGGCCGGCGTGAAAGATCTCCTCAGCGCCAAGAATAAGAGCGTCGCCCCTGCGGCTGACGACGCCTCGGCCTACTACCTGCCCGACGGCACAGTGCTCAACGTCGGTGCTTTCTCACGTTGTCTCGCTAACTATCACCACTAGTACTAACTAAACCCACTGGTGCCTGCTGCTCTCTGTAGATTGGCCCCGAGAAGTTCCGCGCGCCCGAAGTGCTCTTCCGTCCGGAACTCATCGGCTCGGAGGGAGGAGGTACGCAGGTGCCATCTATGCCGTTTCGTATTCTCGCTGACTTGTTTTAATCCTCGACTAGGCGTCCACGAGTGCCTCGTGCAGGCCATCATGAAGTCGGACATGGATTTGCGGCGTACGCTGTTTTCGCAGATCATTCTCTCGGGCGGCTCGACGCTGTTCCCCGGCTTTGGCGATCGCCTGCTGGCCGAGGTCCGCAAGAAGGCGCCCAAGGACATCAAGATTCGCATATCGGCGCCGCCCACGCGGCTCTACTCGACGTGGATCGGTGGGTCCATCCTCGCGTCGCTCGCGACGTTCAAGAACATGTGGATCACCAAGAGCGAGTACGAAGAGTATGGGCCGTCGATCCTACACCGCAAGGCGCTTTGAATTGGGAGAGAAGAGACAGACGAGAGTGAGCGACGTCTACATGGGTGGTTTTGAATATGGGTTCAACAGTACAGTCTTTTCCCTGCGCTCGTGTCTACTGTAGTTGCTTTCGTCCGGAATCAATGGCGTAGACCGGGATGACGTCTCGGACGTTCGGCATTTCGATCCATGTCGCGTCGTTGCTGCTCACTTGCGATGGTGACTTCACGAGTGCCGCTCGTGTGGCTCAGGTTGCCTGACACGGCAGATGACTGCTGACCGCTCGACTAGTGTTCAAGGACCAGTTCAGCGTTAAGCACAAGAGCGTCTCGCCCACGGCCGACGATATGTTGGCCTGCCCGACGGCACCGCGCGTAACGAATGCAGATAGAGGGAAAAAAGGAGTCCTTGGTGTTTAATGGGAGGTCAAGAGAATCACTTATGCTTGCTCGAGTGTGGGAGAGTCCTTGGTCCGTGCTTGCTGCAGCTGCCGACGCAGCACGAGCGTCGCCGCGCCCCAGAGCACGACTGCCCAAATGAACCAGAGCACGGGGAACAGCAGCACGTTCTTGAGCCCTTCGTGGTCCTTGTGGCAGTCGGGATTCAGCACGGCGCGGCCGTCGATCTCGACCGTGCCGCAGTGCGGCGCCCACGTGTCCTTGAGCCAGCCAAGAATGATGGGCGACGGCACATCTCCCAGTGCGTGGATCACGAGCGTGTTCGCCGCGACGGCCATGGCGTGGCGCGACTCGGGGAAGAGCTCGATGACTGCAACCGTCTCGGCGGGCGTGAGCGCGCACAGAAAGAAGAAGCAAATGGAGAGGAAGCCGAGAAACGCCAGCCGCGACTGCGTGAACGCCATCATCACGAGCGCCATGCAGAACGCCGCGAGCATGAGCATGAAAATGATCTGCACGGCCGTGAATGCGCGGTTTGCACTGCGCTTGCGCGTGAGCCGATCGAGCAGCACGCCCCCGAGCGGCGTGCCGACCGTGCCCGTGATGACAATGAGTCCGCCAAACGCTGTGGCGACCTCGGTCTCTTTTTCGTACATGCCCAGGCCGATGAGGATCACGGGGCTGAAGATACTGAGCGCCGCGAGCGAGAACGTATAGGACGCGTGGCCCAGCACGATGAGCGTGAAGGTCGGATTGCGGAAGATATCCCACCAGTCTGAGAAGAAGCCGTGGGCCCGTTTCGACGTCACGGGAGGAGACGACGAAGGAGAGGACGACAGCGCGTTGAGTGTGCTCGGCTTGGCGTCGGGCGTTTGCTGATGGGTCGGGTCCTCGGCACGTGCACCGGTCGTGACCAAGGGCTTCTGGTCCAGGTGGGCGTCGTCCTGATCGTCGCCCGGCACGGCGTCGAGCTCCTCGGGCACGCAGTAGAGACACGCGAGAATGAGCGCGACCATGAGCGCCGCCTCGATGTAGAACGCGCCGGCCCACGTGAGGCGCGAGGCCGAGATGGCCGAGCCGTAAATGTACCCCATGGCCGTGCCCACGGTGATGGACGCGAGGTAGACGCCCATGTAGAGCGTGCGGTTGTGCACGGGCGCGTGCATGTTGATGAAGGGCGTGGCGTTGCACTGGAACGAGGCCTCACCGACGCCGCTGAGCACGCGGCCAAAGACGAGAAAGTGGTAGCTGTTGAACGACCGCGCGAGGCCGCAGCACACGACGGCCACGACCCAGACCGACATGCCCAGCGCGATCATGCGGAACGGACGGAACTTGGTGGCCCAGTATCCAAACGCCATGGAGCAGACCGAGTAGCTCGCGATGAACGAGGACGCGAGCACACCCAGGTAGAAGCTCTGGCGCGTAGGTGCGACGTGGAGCGTGGTCGAGATAAAGTTCTGGAAGGTCTCGGGCGAGCCGGGGATGATGCCGCGGTCGAGGTAGTTGAAGAGGTTGATCACGCAGAGCAGCACGATGACGCCCTGCTTGCCCAGCTGCGGCGGCGACATGGCGGCGGAGGACCGAGTGGGAGGTGGGCGGTGGAACCACGTAAAGCCCACTGCCTCGTGGCGGCGCAAGGGCTTGGAGCGTTTCGAGAGCAGCGGCGACGCGAGCGAGCGGGTCGAGTCGTCGTCGGTCTCGGTCTCGGCCTCGTCCACGTCGTACAGACTGGGGGACGTAAACGCCGTGTGCGACTGATGCGAGTGCGCGTGGCCAGCAGCGACGCTCGCGCGCTGGCGAGGACTGGCGCCTGCCATGGCTGTTCTTGTTCGCCTTGACTCTTCTCTTGTCCACACCAGATACAGAAACGTGATGGTGCGAATAGAGGGCCCCAATACACTTGCCTTCAGTATGGAAGATGCTGGGCGCAACCCACCAGCCTAAATGTGGTGGGCGCATCATGCGTCCATCCCTGTTGCCGAGACCACGACTGCATTCATGAACCGTACCAATGGATTCATATATACGGTCTGGAAGCACCAGAGTTGGATCTGTGATACCAAGGGAGACGCAGCACCACGTTCCACTTTCATACCATTGTTTTGTCTATCATACTACAGTACAGAATGCCCCCGAGCGCGTGGAGTGGGAATGGGTAAGTTTGTTTAGAATCAAAAGCGCAGGTCCGACTGAGAATCAAGAGCGGCGACGAGTCCCGAAGGCGACTCTCTCTACTCCCACTCGATCGTGGCCGGCGGCTTGGACGAAATGTCGTACACGACGCGGTTCACGCCGCGCACTTCGTTGATGATGCGGTTCGACATGCGCCCGAGCACCTCGTACGGCATGTGGTACCAGTCGGCCGTCATGTAGTCGGACGTCGACACGGCACGGATCGCCACGACCTTCTCGTACGTGCGGCCGTCGCCCATGACGCCGACCGACTTCACGGGCAGCAGCACGCAGAACGCCTGGCCCGTCGTCTTGTAGTGCCCGCTGTTGCGGAGCTCCTCGAGGAAGATGGCGTCGGCCTGGCGCAGCGTGTCGAGCGCCTCCTGCGAGATCTCACCGAGCACGCGGATCGCGAGACCGGGACCTGGGAACGGGTGGCGCCACACGCTCTCTTCGTCAATGCCGAGTGCCATGCCCAGCTCGCGCACTTCGTCCTTGAACAGCTCGCGCAGCGGCTCGATGAGCTTGAGGTGCATGGTCTCGGGCAGGCCTCCGACGTTGTGATGCGTCTTGATGGTCGCCGACGGCCCCTTGTACGAGATGCTCTCGATCACGTCCGGGTACAGCGTGCCCTGCAGCAGGAAATCGACCTTGCCGATGCGCGAGGCCTCTTCTTGGAAAATCTCGATAAAGAGGTTGCCAATGGTCTTGCGCTTGGTCTCCGGCTCGGTCACGCCCTGGAGCGCCGTGAGGAATCGCTCGGACGCGTCGATGCACTTGAGGTTGATGTTGAGCTTGTTCTTGAGGCGATCGACCACTTCGGTCGCCTCGTCCTTGCGGAGCAGGCCGTTGTCGATGAGCACGGCGTGGAAGCGGTCGCCGAGCGCGCGCTGGAGCAGCACGGCCGCGACCGACGAGTCGACACCGCCGCTCACGGCGCCAATGACGTGGCCCTCGGGCCCGACGAGCATGCGCACTTCTTCGATGAAGGCGTCGGCGATGTTGCGCATGTCCCAGTCCGTGGGCGAGCCGCAGATCGTCACGACAAAGTTCTTGAGAATGTCCTTGCCCAACGGCGAGTGCGTGACCTCGGGGTGGAACTGGATGCCGTAGAACTTTTTGGCAAGGTTCACGATCGCCGTGTGCTCCGAGTTCTCGGTGAACGCAATGTCCTCAAAGCCCTTGGGCACGGTCGTGAGCTTGTCGCCGTGGCTCATCCACACTTGGAACTCGCGGGGCAGACCGGCAAAGAGGCCGCCGCAGTCGGCGCCTTCCTTCTGGTGGACGATAGCCTTGCCGTACTCGCGGCGGTCGCACGGCGCAACGACACCTTCGTTCGTGAAGGCGAGTTCCTGGAGCCCATAGCAGATACCGAGCACCGGAAGCTGGAGCTCCTCGATGAGCTTCCAGACGCCGGGCTTGACGTGCGGCGCGCCTTCGTCAAAGACCGAGTTGGGGCCGCCCGAGAGGATAATGCCCGTGAGCTTGTGCTTGCGGAGCTCCTCCGGCTCGACGAGGCACGAGTAGAGCTCGCAAAAGACGTGCAGCTCTGTATCATGAGGGCAACACGTCAGTGGAGCTATGACGTCAAGGTCAGCGAGAGCGCACAGTCGTCGACGTACCACGCACGCGGCGAGCAATGAGGTGGCTGAACTGCGAGCCAAAGTCGAGGATCGCAATCTGCTCTCGGTTCGTCACGGGTGTGAGCTCGGCCATGGCTGCTGAGACGGAAGAAGAAGACGGAATGAAGTCGCGCGCCCGTCGGTGGTACGGCACGAGATCAAAACCACCGGCTGACGTTCGTCCGTGCCCACCCGTGCTTCGGTCCTCTTTTCCTCCAATCACATTGCCTACATTCCTATTTTCCACCAATCACTGGTCTAACCCTAATCCAGCAGCACCGCAAACCGCGCTTCCCGCGCCCGCGCGAAACGATTGGTGGCTGCGTGTTGAAGTGCGTCACGGCCGATGGGGGAGATGCGCGCCATCCCACGCAGCACCACCGACTCGAGTTGCGGCGGCGCGCGCTCCACTGCAGGCGCCACGTAGGACACGACGCCGCGGTCCGAGAGCACGTTGCCGCCCAGCGACAGCACGCGCAGCGACCCACTGGCCACGAGGGCCTGCGCCAGCGCGGCCGCGGCGCCGTCGCCGATGTGGTTCTGGCTCAGGTCCAGCTTCCACAGGAGCTGGCTGTGGACCAGCGCTTCGGCAATCGCCGCCGCGCCGGCGTTGCCCACTGAGCACGCCTCCAGCACGAGCTGCTCGAGCTTGCCGTGGCCATGGCATAAAGCCGTCGCCAGCGTCGTGACGGCTGTCGAGGTGAGCGGGACGTTGCTGAGCACGAGGGACGTGGTGGCGCTGCCCGGGTGCTTGAGCACGCCGTAGAGAGCAGCTGCGTGGGCCGCACTGAGTCTTGCATTGTAGAAGATGAGCTTCTGTGCGGGGCACGGCCGCTCCAACGAGGCCATGGCATCGATCACGAGCTCCACGAGCCGCGCGCCGCCGCCGTCGACAATGACGCTCGACGCGAATCCGAGCAGCTGCTGGAGCTGGGGCGTTGTGATGCTAGAGAGACCGCCGCTGTGCATCATGAAAAGGAGAAGGGACGTGAGCACTAGTGGACCGACCACTGACAGCGAGAGGTGAAGAAGTGACCCACGCATTGGAGAGTTGAAGGAGTCCCGACTGGCGCACGCGGTTCAACAAAGTGTAGAACAAAAGCGACGGCAGTTCGGCTCGCTGCTCCGAAGGCAGCACAGTTAGCACCAGTTCATACACGACCTTCTCACTCGCACACACAGTGCGCACCTGCTCGAGCGTTTGAACCGGTGCGCAGTAAGTCCGTTGTGCGCTCGTGGGGTCCCACTTGGCTGCCAGTCGCCATTTGTCTGGAGAGATCGCATGCCCATTCGTTTTCGCCACTGCTCGTACCCGTAGCACACGCTGCTCGATCAAACGCTGTTCCCACTGCCGGAAGCACCGCTCCAGCGGCTTGAGATGGAGCGACTCCAGCAAGCGAGCGAGCGTGGCTCGTTTACTCAACACTCGCCGGGCCTGCCGCTTTGCGAGACGAGCTCGGTACATTCGTTGGATACGCACGGCGGCAGTCGTATGGCACTCTTTGTCTGTGCGAACCGCACGATGCCATTCATGGAGACAGTGTGCGAGCAGCCTGCTCCGCCGCTGCCGCGCGTGCTGCGCCGCCCTAGCTCTCCGCGTCTCCCGCTTGCACAGCACGCGGCGGAACCGGCGGTACGTAAGCCACTGCTTGGCCGCGCGCTGGAGCCGGCGCGCCATGCGATCGCGGCACCATCGCCTGGCCTGGACGCGTTTCTTCAGCTCACCAAAGAACAGTAACGCCAGGGATCGGAACGTCGCTTGCAAAGTATTGAGAATTGCACGTTGCCGCCGCAGCTTGGCCAGCGCTACGACAAGCCACCGTCTCCGTCGGGTCTGAATGTACCACTTTAGAATTCTCGTACCGGCGTGTCGTCGCTCCATCCGATGCTGTTCAGGGAGCCGTGCCAGGAGTAAGAAGCAGACGCGCCGAACGTACGCGTCCGGTTTGCCGCGCAGCGTCATGTCCGGTTCCATGAGAATGCGATCGCATTCGATCAAAAAGCGGACGCGTTTTCTGGCTGCAAACCCACGAAATCGACGCTGCAAGACTATGGCTGAGGCTTCGCGACGGTCCCGCTGCATGTCGATAAACCGTAAAAAGCCATCGAAGACCCTCTGAAGCAATTGCTGTGCCGACCGCAATCGCATGGCGGAGACGGAGAGAGCGATTCGGCGACGTCGTGATCGCAATTTCCGAACGAATCGGCGAGCGATGAGACCACGCGCGTGGCGCTGGATGGTCACGGCGCTGCGATACTTTTGCACGCGATGGAACAGCGCGTGGGCCGACAATGCTTTCCACGTCGCGCGCAGGCATAGAGCAGATTTGTCCGCGAGTATCCGATGCATCACCTGTGTCGCTACCATGTGCCGATGCAATGCGTGCTGATACCGCTTCCGCGCTGCGTGACGCTGCCATGTCAGCTGAATACGCACTGCGGCTGTGTGTTTCTCACTGCGTCGCTGTGATGTGTACTGCAGCCAGTGGTTCATCGCCGTTTGTTGAAGCGCAACGGAGCGTTTGCCCAGACAGAGCACGATGAGATGTTCTTGACGGGCGCGGGCCTGCAGAAGTCTTTGGACCAATCTCCGGCCGAGAAAGCAGCGGATCTGACGCTGAATGGTGCAGGCAGCACACCCGCGCTCATGCTTCTGGAGCTCCACGAATTGGAGCCACGCGAGAAAGACTCGCTTCTGGTTTGCGTTTGCTCGATGCAATGAGAACGCGTGCAGGAGAAGAGCCTGCTTTGCTCGCAGAGCCCGCCGTAATCGAACCTCTCGCTTCGCTTGATACATCTTGTGCAGGGATTGGATCTTAGCTGCAGCGCCATTCAATCGGCGCATGATCAAGAGCCAGTCCTCTGCGCCCAAGCGATCGTTGTCGCTCTGTTCGCGCGCGCATCGAGCCTCAATCAGTCTGGCCAGCTCGCGCCTTGCCGTGCGTTGTCGCCATGCACACTGTATGCAGAGAGCCGCGCGTCGACGTTTCTCCTCCATCAACTGGCACTGTAAGAAAGGATGTCATCACAATCGTCAGATAAACAGGACAGACGACAGAAGCGCAGAAGCAACCAACCGCAATCGCACGCCATACAACGCGCATCCAGCGTCTCCGGAGTGTCCGTTGAATACGCGCAGCGCTCGCTTCTTCCTCCGCGAAGCGCTGTCGCCACGCTTCGCGTACACGAGCAAGCAAAGTCCGACAGTGCTCGGACCAGTAGTCCATTTGGAGGGCCGCCACAAGGTCTTGCTCTGCACGCTCCGCGTCGCCAATGCGAAAGCGAGCGACGCCGACAGTGATCAGCATCTCTCTTGGAATCGTGTGGCCTTGCCTCCTCTGCACAATATCCATCGTATCGCACACGAGAAGAGGAAAATTGAGGTTCGTGAGCTTGGTCGCCAAGTCGAACCATGTCCAGTCGTCTTGGAACCACATCTGCATGCGTTGACTTTCGTTCTTGTGAGATGTCTTGTAAATCAGGTGGGCGGCTTTCTCTGATGCCGTCACTGGACTCAACGCGATCATTTCTTTGTATGCCTGCGCGTAAGTCTCTCGCAAGCGGTCTCGCATAGAATTCGTTTTCTCAAGCTGGAGGCCGGTCAGCAACAGCATGTGATAGCCTGATAATCGAAATGGTGGCTTCACGACAAGATGCTGAAAGTACTGCGCACTTTCGCGGTTCTTTTGGAGAGCGCTTGCCGATACGGCACACAGAAAGATCGATTCCTGGATAGTGGGATGTGATGCGTAGCCTTCAACGAGAAGCGTGCAGACTGAGAGCGCCCCACGGTACGCAAGGAACTCCAAGTACAGCATAGCCATCTTGAGCAGCAGATTCGGCTGCGTCTTGTTGGCTGGGAACTCCATTGCGACGATATACGAGTTGTAGGCTTTCTACACTTGACGGTACGCAATGAGCCCAGATATCTGTGTGGTTCTGAGAACGAGAATGAACTCGTCATACCTGGAGCAGTGGTGCAGCTAACGTAGAGCCTGAATCATGGACAATCGTCTCCCAGGTTGGCAATGTCATCACGCCAGGTTTGTGAATTTGAGTCACAAGCTGATGCCACATTTGATATTGCGCCAGCGCCAGTTCGCTCCAAAGTACATCGGAGTCCCCTGCATGCTGCCAAATACTCCAGCTTATCAGTTCACAGTTTCGCCGTGTTTTGGCAATCATGGTGCTTGACTCTCTCGTACCCCAATGGCTTCTTCATATCTTCTAATCGCCTCGTCGTACTTGCCATCATGGCAAAGTTGGCGGGCAGCAACGACATGTGCTTGAGTCTCGTCGTCCCTGAATTCTTGGGTCGGAGGAGAGAGTACCACCAATGCACTCATGATCTGCGTCTCGCTGTTTCAATGGCAAATGCCATTCGCTTTCAGAGAGCGCGGCTGTATTTTTAGGCAGCAGATTGGCCACGCGAGCTTTTGACTGCTTCCCGCAGAAGACGAAACAAATCGAAATGCTCGATCTCGCACACCACGTTCACCTTGGAACCTTCAATTGAGAGCGACTCAACGCCATCCACGTTTGCCAAAACGTTGACACCGGCGATCTGGACTTTTGCGAGAAGTGCTGCTTGTCGGGCGCTTGTGCCTTGCGGAAGATTTCGCTGCTGATCCTCCAGTTCGTGTTGCTGCGGACTTTTGGCAAGCTCGTCTTCTATGGAGCAAAAGATGCTGCGACAGACAAAGTCACGCTCATGTTCGATGTGCTTTGGGCTCAAGAGCGCTCTCGCAGCATCAAACCACTTGCTTAGCGGTGTCGCGCTTTCCAGTGAGATCCACCACTCTTTGTCGAAGCCGAACACCTGCAGCAAGGAGATGATGCTTTGGCAGTGAAAGTCGCAGCTGAGGTCGGCCAAGCTGCGAAGCATAAATGAGAGCCGCTTCCAAACAGTGTGTCCCCACCGCAATGAACTGAGCATAGACTCGAGATTCATGAACTGGCGCTCATCGACTACCAAGTTGAAGGCGCAGACGCCCTTGAGCTGTGAGGCGACGGAGCCTACAAATCCGAAATTCGATTTAGAGACGGTAATAATCATAAAACATGCTGCAGCGCGCCAATAATTACCTTCACCAAGGCTCTCTATGAGCGTGCGGAAAGTGTCGGATGAGCAATGGCGAAAACAGTCGGCGAAATCAGTCGCTGTGATTTCTCGTCGTGGTCCAAAACACTGCATGAATGCCGTGTCATCCAACGCGCATTCCTGTAGCGCCTGCTGGAACGTGTTGAACTCCTGGATATCCATTCATCAAACACGCGAAATTACGGGAGAGATGGTCGGAGCTTTCAACTATCGTTTTCGTACCTGTAACGACCACAGTCCATCTTCATCCTTGTCAAAGCGCTTGAAAATCGACGCCAAAAGATTCTCACGCTCACTGGGCTTAACAAGTTGTGGATACATGGCGACAACACGTTCTGCACCACCGATCACCTCCTCGAGAGAAGTATCAAAGTCGAACGCCACAAAGAAAGAGCGGATGAAACTTGAGAGGTCACATCCTGTCCGCAGCTGAGTCGACTTGATTAGAGTGAGCAAAAGGAAGGTTCAAACGTGCACACAAACCTCAAACATCTCTAGGACGTCTGTCTTGAGCACAAATCGTACGTGGAGGCAGCGTATAGCGACCGGATCACCACGTGACGGCTCGAGGGATGATTCGATTACGGTTGCTGTTTGTGAGTTACACTTCAGATAGAACTGTGTACAGCATTCCAGAACCGGACGACTCGTACCTTCGCAGTGTTCAACAGCAAACTCGAGGTGTTTGCCGACTCCCGCGTCCGAGAAGAATTGCTCGACAGCTGACGCGACGTCGATCGCTTCTTCATCTGCAGCAACAACATCTATTCAGTTCACATGACAATTGGTGGCTATAGTGAGATGTGATAATGTTCTTTCTTACCTGTGATATCAATCCGTAGTCGAAGACGGAGCACAATGGCGAACTCCTTGCTCAAGTGCGGCGATATACCAACTCTTGGGCTCGGGCCCTCTGACCCTCCAGACAGGTGGTGCAGATTTATTCGTACGCGAACCGCTGAGTCTTTTCGCTGTGAGGACGAACTCTCGACGTTTTCTTGGCTTTGATGAGGACTCTTCGGTGGCAGGTTGGCTTTGTTGATGGTGGCATTGAAGCTGTAGCTGAGCTCGGTCCCTTGTTCTATAAGCTTATTTGTGCGGTTGTGATGACCAGTTGAGAGTGGCACGTTCGCCGACGACGGAGCTATCCACCGAATCCACGCCTTCTCGATGTGACGAAGGCGTTCAGTCGCCCATTGAGCAACAAATTGCCACACAGGTGGTGAGTTCGCAGAGGCACGTAACACCCAAGGTCGAATAGAGCGAAGAAGTTCACTGCTCTTGACGAAGCCCACCTCATCCGAGTTCAGTGAAGCCACGATACGATCCGCCTTCAAGAATAAAGATCAAGAGATTGAATCAGATATTGTCTGGATTCCTCGTCATTGGCTCAATCGTATCCCCCTATACACACACACACACTTGCCTCTGCTTTTGGGAGTATGAGCGATCCGTCGGAAATCACATGGACGAGTCGGCAGAGGCTGCGCACGTCGATCTGCTTAGTCACTAAGGGCATTCGGGTGCTTTCGTGGTGATCAGTTGCACCGAGCTGTAGTGTCAAGGCTGGCGGTTGTAGCAGAGCTTGAAGCCGTCTTAAAATTGCTTCTGTGCTCAGTAGTCGGGCTGGTCGCAGTGGAGGCAAGTCGTTGCGCGACTGTTGGTTTGGTCGCCGATTGCCACCCGAAGATGGGCCGATTTGCGAACTCCCTGCGTATCAACCCGTCCGTGAACAGTGCTCTATGTCTTGTGTCAGATCATTACGCTACTCACCGACGCGGCCGATCTGGTACTCATTTGCTGCGATGCTCTTCATGAGTCGGCCTTGCTGGGCGAGTAATGCATCTGACGTCGTCGCAGACTCCTACGAGCACCAAGAGTTCTCCGTGTTGGTCAGCGAGATAGAATGTGTGACGTTCCACAGCGCTCGCTCACGTTCTCTAGATCGTTCATAAAGAAGACGATCTCTGAATCCGTCAAAGCCTTTTCGACCAGGTGGGAGCGAGCCACTTCCAGTCTTTCGCCGAGGAGCCCTTCAATGAAAAAGCCAGAGGCGTGTTAGTACCAATAGAAGTGGATATTCTGGTACCACTGAAATCACTGACGTCTCGCGAGTGGCCGCAGCGGCTCCTCCTCGGTGGTCCGGATTGCCTTGAACATCGCCAGTCCACGCGCTGCCGCCGTGAGAATCATCATGACTTCGCAGGAATTAAGCGTTTTCAAACCGCCATTGTGAAGCAGAGAAAACAAAACTGGCAGTGTGCAGCCTCTGGTCAGATTTCCAAATCGCATGATTGTGGTTGGTCACACGTACACTCGAACTTGGTTGCTTTCTTCCCTTTCGTGACCAGCGCCAGGCCCGCGAAAAAGTCCAGCGATGCGATGCGCTGGCGACGCTTGAGATCTAGATACTGGAAGACCCGCAGCAGTCGCTCTTTGTGTCGCCATGTGTCTCTTGCCTCATGTCTTGCGTCAGGAACCGCTACGACAGCGATAACGTGGCAAAAGACGGGGAACGAGAGGAAGAACTGGCTCTGTGGGTCGCTGGAGCGGCGGCGGAAGGCCTCCTGCTGGAAGCGCGCGTAGAGTAGCTCCAGTTCGCTCCAGGAGCGCGGCAGCACGTCCTGCAACTCCGCGCATGTCGTTCCTTTCGAGTGCTTGGTCCCCATGGAAGTTGAAGATGAAGCGGCGGGAAACACGCTGTCTCACGGGTGGTACTGTGAAGGACAGAACAATTCTGGAAATCATCACCCACTGCAAATGGGTCGGACCAACATTCTGCTACGGACATACTGTCAAAGAAGCGAAGTTGGAGAAGCTTCTCGGGGACTCAGTCGTGGACGGCGTTTCCGAGCCGAGGAAGGGACCGATGGAGAATAAGTTCATCCCGCAGGCGATCGAGATCGTGACGCTCGCGATCAATGAGGACAACAAGAAGAATTACGAGGAGGCCTTTGGGCTTTACAAGAAAGCACTCGAGCACTTTATGGTCGGCGTCAAGTGTACGTCCATGGGAACTGCGGGTTGTGCGGATGGGACTTTGACTGACGAAATACCCCATGGGGAATTCCATGTGCAGATGAGAAGAATCCGACGTCCAAGGAGATAATCATGAAGCGCGTGGAAGGATACATGACGCGCGCGGAGCAATTGCGCACGATGCTTGAGAAAGGCAACGGCCCGAAAGTGATTACATCGTCCGGCGCGGCTGAGCTGGAAAAGTATATTGCAATGCGTTTGAGCGTTCGGATTACATGCTGCTATTGACATTTGTGCACCACCGTTTCTGTAGAGGCGACAAGAGCGATGGGGAGGACGAAACGGACGCTGAGACTGCAAAACTACGAGGGTCCTTAGCCTGTGAGTACGATGTAAGGTACTGATACAACGCCACCGCTTGAACTAACGTGAGCGCCATGGATGCAGCGGCGGTCATCTCTGAGAAGCCGAACGTCATGTGGGACGATGTTGCTGGCCTGGATGCTGCCAAGGATGCGTTGAAAGAAGCGGTGATCTTGCCCGCGCGTTTCCCGCAACTCTTCACAGGCAAGCGGCGTCCTTGGAAAGGGATTCTCCTCTACGGGGTCCGACCGCCTCTCTTTTCATCACGTATAGTGCCAGAATTCTGGTCTAAGCGGTTCGTTATGTAGCCACCGGGCACAGGTAAATCGTATTTGGCCAAGGCGGTCGCGACTGAAGCAGATTCGACGTTTTTCGCCGTGTCATCGTCGAGTCTCGTGTCCAAGTGGCAGGGTGAAAGCGAAAAGTGAGCCGACGGGATGGTTTTCTATGGTGTCGTGTGTCTCTCTGACCGACGAGCTTTTGTGAGCAAACAGACTAGTCAAGAATCTGTTCGAGATGGCTCGGGAGAAGAAGCCCGCCATCATTTTCATTGATGAGATCGACTCGCTCTGTTCCAACCGCACAGAAGGCGAGAGTGACTCCACCCGACGCATCAAAACCGAGTTCCTTGTCCAAATGCAGGGCGTTGGAAACAACCATGACGGGATTCTGGTGCTCGGGGCGACAAACGTGCCGTGGGAGCTGGACCCCGCCATGCGCCGACGGTTCGTTCATTCCAGTGCCCAGTATGAAATTGGTTGCGTTGACCTAAACCATGAATGCTGTCCAGATTCGAGAAGCGAATTTATATTCCGCTCCCGGAGTTGGAGGCGCGCCAGGCGATGCTGATGCTTCACTTGGGCGACACTCCGCACGCGTTGACGGATCAAGACTTTTACGGAATAGCCAAGAACACTGATGGGTGGGTAATTATTGGTACTTGGTGTCGCGGTTTTCTGCTTCTCATTCGAAGACACGTAGATGTTCGGGCTCCGATATTTCCGTGCTCGTGCGAGAAGCACTGATGGAGCCATTGCGCAAGTGCCAGCAGGCCCAGTTTTTCACGCGTGTACGTGGACTCCCTTGCATGATGTCAACGGCTAGTTGATCTAACCTATCTTTTGCTTTCACCACCCAGTGTAATGAAAAGGCTGTGCCGCATCCGAATGGTGAATTCCTGACCCCGTGCGACGACGATCCGCCGTGTGCGTATTGCCACATGAAACTGTCGTCGTGTCCCCGACAGTGTGCCGAGTGCAAGGCGCCATGCCGTCGATGCGGAGCTTTTCGGATGCGCCTGTACGACCTACCAAGCCGCGGGTTCTCTGACGACAAACTTCGGCCACCAATGGTGTCCATGGTACATCTTCTACATAGTCTTCCCATTGACCCAATTTCGCCTGATGAGCAGTGTATAACTGGGTTGATCTTTATCTACTGTAGAACGACTTCAAGCGCGTCATGGAGCACTCGGTCTCAAGTGTTGCTTCAGATGAGCTCAATCGCTTTATCAAGTGGACCCAGGAGTTTGGCCAAGAGGGCTGAGAAGGCAAACAATCCCCCGGCGGTATCTATTCAAGGCCCTCAAAGATTATTGGATGGACTCGTGGGGACGATCGCTTGGAGATCACCAAGCGAGAATTGGTACATTTCATTGCAGAAATGGCATGTCAGTTCGATACCTTTGTCCCCCGTGTCTGAAATGATGTTGTCGAGTTGCTCCTCGCCGAGCCCTGCGAGCCGCTCGCTGAATCCTTTTTTCGAACACCGGCAGTAAAAGTCGAGTGGAATTCTGCGG
Organism: Pythium phragmitis; assembly: GCA_023335925.1. Classification (NCBI taxonomy): domain Eukaryota; phylum Oomycota; class Peronosporomycetes; order Pythiales; family Pythiaceae; genus Pythium; species Pythium phragmitis. The sequence goes on from JAADVZ010000031.1 coordinate 67,687, forward strand.
CATTTGTCTTCCTTCAGGTCGGCGTTGGGGATGAGCTCGTTTAGGTACTCGAGGAGATCATCTTTGTCTGCTAGACGTGGAGGTGAGAAGCTTGCAGAATCAAAGCGAAGATCGGAGAGATCATATCGGCGATCGTGGGGTGCCGAGTCTGGCATCTTCTGGATCGTAAGACCACAGCACCGCAGCTCATCCGACTCGATAGCCTGGCCGACGCGAACAACCGTGGGAACTTGCTCCGAGACGTCGTAGAACGTCTGCCAATCACGCTCAGCATGTCCGGTTGCGGGCACCGTCGTGATGTATGGCTTGGTTTCGCCATACAGAATCTTCGAGACTTCCATGTAGCCTACACAAAAAATACATCAGTAAGCAACTACTCAATCAACTACTCGCTAACACATTCTCGCGGCCATACCATCTGCAAAGACGCTTGGAGCACTGTCATCGAGCAAGGTGGCCTTCCCTCGGACCTGTTCAATCCGCGCAGCAAACGTCGTCAGCTAGTTGTACTATCCTTTCCCGATACGACTTAAGGAGAACCGCACCTCTCCGACGGCAAGCGCTTCCACGTAAATTTCTTCGTTGGTGGGAGCCCGAACGGTCATTTTCACGCGCTCTTCACCTTTGAAAAAGGAGCTCAGCATGACCGTGCCCACCATGTACTCCGACCAGAGCTGACTGGCCACTGCAGTGGTCGGCAAATCCCATCGGCGCGCGCCTTCTGCAATGGTCTTCCGAGCGACTACAGCGGACACGCGCAGGTTGCCCACATGCGCGCGCAGCACGACATCTCGCAGCAATTGGCGCCGCAGCATCTTGCCTTTCTAGCCCACCCGATTTTCGGCGCTCGATGGATATCATTTAACGCGAGATTGAATTACAGAGGGATGGAGGAAGTTTCCAGAAAGATCACTCAGGAAGTGAGGTTTTTTCGAAGCTGCAAAAGCCGCTTCGACAGCAGTTCCATCCGCACGCGATCCTGTTCCTGCAGCCGCAGCGTCTGCCACTGCCTTCGGCGCCGTGGTGATGTAGCGTCCGCGCTTGGTTGTGACTTCTTCAGTTGTGCATCCTGTTCCGAAGACACAAGGGGTGGCCGAACCCCAAGCACCACCGAGATGTCCATTGTGGGTGCAGGCTTAACGAGACTCTCGCCAAGGATGGATTGCTTGACGGCGGTGATGATGTCCGAGTTCTTGATGAGCAGTTCGACGCTCTCATGCTGTGCGAGAGATGCGCTTGTCAATATCGTGTGGTCCCGTGTATGGCACCCAACCCCGTCGAACTCGCCCCCAAGGAAAATGCGTGCACCGCAGCAACTAAACTTCGCTTCGATCCCCACGCCAGTCACTGGTCCTGGATGATACGCGCACTCGTGGAACTCGAGGAGACTGCAGTACCGTCGGCACGTCGCGCAACTGAAGCATTTTGTGCTCGCCCAGATGAACCAATAAACACCGCTCCAGCTGATACCTCTTTCTTGGGCAATGCCACTCACCCACTCGTCTGGAGTCCAACCTGATTTTGCCTGATGGACAGCCAGCAACTCTCCCCGTACTGCGAGCATCCGTTCGCCTTTTGAGCAGTGGAGCTGCGCTTCATCACTGCTGAGGTACAGCGAGTCGCAGTTGACACAGCAGCACAATGCCGAGTTTCCTTGCTGGAGCTCGCGTAGCAGTGCCTCAAGCTTTCTGCGCAGGAGTTTGGAGAGAATCTTGTCTTTTGGGTCTTGTAGCTGCTGTAGTTGGTCTGCACTGCATCGGTCCGCGATCTTGGAGATTGTGCTCTCCGATAGGCACCCAAAATCCACCCGAAGCTGGATAAAGTCTTGCATCCGACCCGTGATGAAGTTGATGCACTCCTCGACTAGCGCATCCATTTGCAGAAACTCGGACGAGACCAAGATCGACGCAATGTTGTCGAGCGCAATGCGAGGCTTCGATTCGGGCTCGCGCTGCTGCATGTACTCGACGAGCCACTCGAAGATCTCGACGTCACAGTGCACTGAGATGTCGATCTCGTCGAGCTCGTTAGACTGGTTGAGGTACGATCGAAAGTACTTCATCTTCTCCAATAGCACGTCGCGTCGACAGACGAAGTCCTTCGCCGTCTTGCGGTATTCGTCGAAGACGTGGATGAGTACATTGTGGTCGCCGGTCGCCATGGCGTTCGGGTTGTTGTTAAAGGAGGAGTTGCAGTCGCTCTTCAAGTTGCACACTCATTGGAGCCAAAAGGTGCACCTTTTTTCTTTCTGTGGCGCCAACTCATCTTCCTTCGAGGTTTTTTGTGGAGGGAACGAGATAAAACCTCAAAAAGAGGGTGCAAAGATCATTCCTGCCTCCCGCTTTTCCACCAAAGAATATCGGGTCGCCCAGTCCGGGCACACACCAGTCCGTGGGGGAATTGACCCACTCGTCTCGAGAAGCAACAGTGCACACCCAACTCCTCGACTCCACTCACGCAGCAGAGAACCATGTCGTTCGCGGGCGGTAAGGTGCCCGATCGCAAGAACAACTTCAAGAAGACCATCGACGCCGATGAGATCCGCCGCCGCCGCTCCGAGACGACCGTCCAGATCCGCAAGACGGTCAAGGAGGACCGTCTGAACCAGCGCCGTCGTATGGTACGACGCGGGATCCGATCTATACAACGTCGACGAGACCACAGATCTGACGCACTGTGGGGATGTGATTTTGTAGGGAGGTGGCGCCGACTTTGGCATGGTGCAGTCGGGCGGCATCGCCGGCGGCGCTGACGGCTCGGAGGTCTCCTTGGCGACACGTGTATGGAAATACTTCTAATCGCGAATGGGTGCACCATGGAAAGTTGTGTGCTCACATAGCCATCTGGTCTTGCATGTCTGTAGCTTGGCGAGTTGCCCGCTATGGTGCAGGGTGTGCGGTCGAGCGATGGCCCGACCCAGCTTGATGCGGTCACCAAGTTCCGCAAGTTGCTCTCGATTGGTGCGTAGTCGTGGATTGCATGGCATGGGTTGCGCGACGGCGATATTAATGTGCGTTTGCATCCAACTGCACAGAGCGTAACCCGCCAATCAAGGAGGTGATCCACACGGGTGTTGTGCCGATCTTTGTCGAGTTTTTGCAACGTGACGACTTCCCGGAGCTGCAGTTTGAAGCCGCGTGGGCTCTCACCAACATTGCCTCGGGCACGTCGGAGGATACAGCGGTCGTCATCCAGCATGGCGCTGTGCCCATCTTTTGCAAGCTGCTCCTCTCGACCAGCGATGACGTTCGCGAGCAGGCGGTTTGGGCGCTTGGCAACATTGCCGGTGACTCGGTCGAGTGCCGTGACATGGTCCTGCGTTGCGGTGCGCTGCGTCCTCTGCTCGGCCAGCTCACGGAGAACTCCAAGCCGACGATGCTCCGCAACGCGACCTGGACGCTCTCCAACTTCTGTCGTGGCAAGCCCCAGCCGCAGTTTGAGCTCGTTCAGCCTGCCTTGCCGACGCTTGGTCAGTTGATCTACACGCAGGACGAAGAAGTGCTCACGGATGCTTGCTGGGCGCTTTCGTACCTGTCGGATGGTACCAACGAGAAGATCCAGGCCGTCATTGAGGCGGGCGTCTGCCGACGCATCGTGGAGCTCCTGCTGTTCCCGTCACCGTCTGTGCAGACGCCGGCGTTGCGCACGGTTGGCAACATTGTCACGGGCGACGACTTGCAGACGCAGGTCATCATCAATCTTCAGGCGTTGCCGTGTCTGCGCTCGCTTTTGGAGAGCCCCAAGAAGGGTATTCGAAAGGAGACCTGCTGGACGCTGTCCAACATCACGGCCGGCAACCAGAACCAGATTCAAAAGGTTATCGAGGAGGGCATCTTCCCTTCCCTGATCAGCTTCTTGTCGACGGCCGAGTTCGATATTCGCAAGGAAGCCGCGTGGGCTGTGTCGAACGCAACGTCAGGAGGTTCTCCGGAACAGATTCTGTACATGGTACAGCAAGGTACGTTGCTCGTGACGAGACGGAAATGCCATCATGGATACAGCGAGTCACGCCCATATCTATTTGTGCAGGTTGTATCAAGCCTCTGTGTGATTTGCTCGCCGCCAATGATGCGAAGGTCGTGATCGTGGCGCTGGAAGGCCTGGAGAACATTCTCCGCATGGGTGAGTCGCAGAAGGGTGCGGGAGACTTCAACCAGATGGCCACTTTGATCGATGAAGCCGAGGGTGTTCAGAAGATCCAGCAACTCCAGTACCATGTGAATGAAGGTGAGACCATGTCTCTCTCGTCGAAGATATCACGCCCCGTGGAAATAACGCTTTTTGTTGTTGTGCTTGCAGATATTTACCAGAAGTCGCTGAAGATCGTGGAGACGTATTTCCAGGGTGAAGAAGAGGTCGAAGACAGCCTCGCGCCTGCGGAAGATGCGTCAGCGCAGCAGTTCACGTTTGGTGCTAGTGGTGGCCAGCCTAACGTGTTCCAGTTCGGCGGCAACTAAGTACGGAGATCCCCTGTAGTCGGAAACCGGGCGCAATTGCTCATCTTCACGCACGAACACCAGAATACCCCAACGCATTTCATACACACACAGAGAGGCACGGCAGTAAAGCCCAATAAATCCAAGCGATAGTCGATGTTTTGATGATCCCGTGGAGTGGCAACGTCTTTTTACGATGCAGGGACGTTGTGTATATGTGTAATTTGGGGTGAACGTCAGTCCATATGTGCTACGCAAGGGAGCCAGACTTGCGTGTTCGTTGATAGATTAGCGAAATGGGCAACCAACTCAACTGCCTCGAGCAGTGCAGAACGCATCACGAGCAGCACCATCGGCTGCTCGTGCTACAGCAAGGCACGTATGCGTACGTCGCTGGAGTGAGCGCCTCTCGTCGTGCTAACTTTTGTTGCAGGGAGTGTTTTCAAGCGCAAGAAATTCGTGTTGGGCATCCAGTCAGGGTCCGAGAAGATTCACCTGCGACTCTCAGGGGACGAGCAATTGTGAGAGAATCACTCCAGTTCTTGCGCTGAGAGGAATCTAGAACGACTCACGCTCCTCTTTTTGCGTTGGCTGCGCGTTCTGGTCCAGTTTCCTGTGGAAACCTCACGAGGGAAACAAATCAGCGACAAAAATCGACGTGTCCATTGTTGGGACGATCAAAGTGCAAGGTTGTTTTCACGGCGCTCCGGTCCAACGACATTCGTTCACAGGCATACTGTATGTGTGATGGGACCCAGGAAACACGGGCTTCGCAATCGTCTCGCGGAAAGGGGAGGTGCTGCTCGATCTAGAGGCGGACAATGATGAGCTACGCAACGTGTGGGTGAGTTCCGCTGTCTAAGGATCCTATTGAGAACGTGCTAGGGGACTGAGTGAGTCTCATTGTTTATGTATTTCGCACAGGTCACGAATCTGCAGCTATTGTGTGACGACGGCGAGGACACGGCGGAGGCTATTGAAACTGCCCAGTCGGGTTCGAAGTTCCGGCGCATGATCGAGGAGAGAAACAAAAAGCAGGCCTACTGGGCGCAGCGGACCCAGGAGCTCGAGGACCGCAAAAAAGACGCAGAAGAGCGCAAGAAGCAGTTCACAGGAGCCGGCATGAAGTACACCGCGCTCGCCATGAGCAGTCGAGTCCCCTCGGCCAAGTCGGACAACTAAAACCACGAACGCCCATGCGGGCGCAGGTACTCTTGTCACGATTAAATAAGAGGAAGAAACCTGCACGTAGCTAATGTCTCGCCACACTACAATGAACGGATGCGACGCGCCAGTCAGGGACAGTCGGCGAAAAAATCGGAGATGCCTTCTGTTTCATCGAGATTGAAGCAAAAGTCTGGATCCGTCTGGGCGTAAAATAAAGCTTCCCGTGAGCGATACATGCGAAGTCAAAGTGAGCCGTGCATGCACGCTACAGTACCTTGAGTGGTGCCAGTTTGAAAAGCCCACTATCGGAATCGTAAGACTTCTAGTGTCATGATAACCAAAACTTGTGAGACTCCGTTCCTACGTAACAATCATGGTGTGCCGCCGTACCTGGTCCACTTGAGGTGCTGGACTTTGTGGGGCAGATGGAACTGCAGAGAGTGTGCTGGTCGTGCCCTCGTCTCCTTCGGCGAGTTGTCGAACCAAGAAGACATCGACAGGACCATCTGCGTTTCAGGGCCAAAGAGTGAGAATGTGAGCCGTCAACCCTGGGAAATTAATCGCTGAAGAGCCAACCACTTACCCGACGACTTCAGGAAAATCTGATAGCGCCGTTTGCCGCTCGGCATCCCTTCATCGGGGTCTGGTACTTCCAGACTGGTTCCTGGTGGAGCCTTTATAGCCATGACGCTCTGGTCCTTGAAGCTATCGAGGCTGCGCATGTCATCGTGTGTAATGTACGAAAGGCTCTCGAAGCCACCCTTCTCAAACGCTTCCTCCTCGTACAGTCTTCGGATGTTTTGGCTGACGGTCTTGATATGCTGATCGTACTTCCGCTCTTCTTTCATGAGTTCCGAAATCGTCTGAAGCAGGTGCTCCATGTCATGGACGTTTTCTGACGTCCCCAGCGTTCCGCTTGCTCCTCTACACACCACCAAACATCAGGCATTCAGCATCAAGCACAACGAGACGCGCTATTGTTGCGAACCCTCACACGTACTTCCAGTGGATGTTGTTCTTGGACGTTTTCTCTATCAGCCCGATGCCCTCCAGCACATTGGTGATGTCGTAGATACGCCGTTTCTGCTCTCACGTATCGAAGCCCAGTAAGCTCTTCAGTACCGAGGATGGTTGACGCTGAGTCTTTTGTACGCACCTGTACGCCGAGAGAGACGGCGGCACTGTTTAGATCAAGATCTCCTGTTGTGGATGACTGAATCAGGTCCACAAACTTCTTTGTGAGCAGCCCGAGCGAGCTGTCGTATCGGCTGGCTGGAGACGCTTTGGCGCTCCCCATGGTGGCTGGACACGCACTCAAGTAAGGATCACGCAGCGTGTGGTGCATCAGAGGAAACACTATCGCATCGTTACCTGGCGTCGTGGCGTGTGACGGAGTGTACTGCGGCGTCTCCGCCGCCGTCGCGGCTGTCAATCGCACCGGTGATTCGGGGTCGTCTGGCTTCGACTTCGCGCGCTTGGCCTTGCGCTTGGCCTCGTCGTCTGCTGCCTTCGACTTGACCATCTTCTGTTGCTTTGCCTGTCGTGGGTTTCTCTCAGGCCATTTCTTGGGAAGAGCAATATATCGATATTCGGAGGTTTTGCAGTATCGCATAACGGAGGTTGTTCGACCGAGAGCATCCACGTCAACAATCCCTCCCGGCCATAGTCGAACAAGCCCGATTGGAATCTTGGATTCTGGCAGTGCAGGCAACTATGGGCGGGTCGCAAAGCGCCGAGAAGCGTGAGGAGTCGGACATGTACGAGGAAGAAGAGATCGAGGAGAACCGTACGTACTGTCGCCCTGTTGTGTTCTTCGTATTGCTCTGTTGTGATCGGCTCTCGTCGCTCTTTTCACAATTCAGCACACCATGTCGAGCTTGGCGACCAGAACGCCGTGCGAAACATCTTGGACGACACCATCGTCGAGTTTTGCCAGAGCCGCGCAGACTACGTGGTCCACTATGGCTGGGACAACTTCAAGCTCATTCTCATGGTCGTCGCCTCCGTTATCGCGGCGGGCTCGCATTTCTACCGAACACCCGCGATCACTGAGCGCACGCTCATTTACTCCTGTGTGATCGGGTAAGTCAACACCTCCATCACGGGCAAGCATAAAAGGACTAATGAAACGTTACGGTCCTGTCCTACTCTCATAGGTTCTTCGCGATCCACGGGGTGCTGCTCGCCTACACGGTTTTTGTCGAGCGTGATATTTTGGTGCGCATGTCCAAGAAGGTGCGTTTCTTAGACTTCCCAAGACGCCGTCATCTCCATGTATTCAAACTGATAGAACCCGCGCTCTGAGTGTAGGGCAAATCGAGTCCGACCATCGTGTTCAAGACGAATCTGCCGCACACGGAACCGAACTACACGGTGGAGATCCAGTTCGACACCACGCCGACGAACAGTGTGAAGCAGGAGTTCTACATCGGCAAGTTCTTCGACGCCGAGGGCTTTTTCGACAAGCAGAACTTTGAAAAGCAGATCAAGGCACTCTTGACTCGTTTCGAAACGCAGAAGGCGAAGTAATTGTCTGATCGTTTCGAACTGTGCATTGTGGATGTCCCCATTTGGCCTCAATTATATGCTGTCGCTTTCTGGGTTCTTGTACGTGACCATTGTGTCGACCTTGTGGATCTATTGAGGACAAGGTGTCAGAACGCCCACTCTCCTCGGGAGTCGCACCACCAATGCAGATTACAGCAACATACCTTCGTGGAGAACGATCGCAAGCGCACTTCGGTTGGATCCTTGATGAAACGAGGGTCCGATTCCTCCCACAGAGCTGGAACCTCGGAGTTCTTGTCCGTGTAAACCAGCAAATCAAATGTGCACTGCTCGTCAAGAAGCGGGAGGAACGACACACTCGCCGTGATTTGGCGGATGATGGCCTGGATCTCGGACGTGATCTCCTTCATCGGCTTCGTCGGAGCCGACCTGCAATGAAATTGGGGCATTTAATCGCACATCCTACGCCGAAAACAAAATGCAGCACTTAGACGTACTCGCCAGTCTTTGGCTGCTCGGCGTGGACCTCAAACGCCCAACGTTCGAGCACTTCCTTTGATTCGAGTCCAGTCACGACAATGACCAACTTCTGGACTTCACCCTTCATTAGCCAGTCTGAACAATCGCACACAAAGTCCAATCAGCTGCTGCGTATATTCGAAATGTGACAAACAAGTTCGTACCAGCCAGTTGCTCGAGGAACTTCTTTAAAAACGCGCCAAGCTTCTCGTCATCAGTCACCAGCATGTTCAGGCCGTATTTTTGCTCTTGCTTGAAGCTTTCCGCGGGATAGATGCCGCGCTGGTAAAGAATGCTACGCGCAGAAGAGGCTTAGCCGCCGCAAACTCAATGCTCCGCACGCACATCCACATTCGTAGTTACCTGTTGATTCCGTACGAGAAGAACTCGGTCACAATGTCCACCGAGCCTTTCAGCGTGATGACGTTCTCCGATTTCTGCGATGTAGCCTGTTGTCACGAAGGTGGGTGTCGGCGTATCTCATCTTTCGGTCAATTCAAGCGTTCTAGCATTAAGTCCACGTGATGGTCGCCCACGCACCATCGTTCCCGCTCCAGCGTCTTCTCTCCCGCCCCGCGAGTGGTTTCCGCGCAGTCGTCCCAAATGCAAGATTGGGCGCCGCAGTTCTGAGGAAGTGGCTTCTCCAAATGTCCCTGTGTAAAGTGTCCCTGTGTTAAGTGATACGGGTTGCTTTCACACTATCGGGTCTGACAAAGAAACCCGTCAGAGTGAGAAACGGGTTGGGGCGGGGAACTCGACGACTTCAACGACAAAAACGAAAGGAAAGCAACGAGATGGAGACGAGAGGAGATGCGACGGTTGATCGATCACCGTTGGCGCCGGTGCGATTCCATACCTGACTAGACCAGCGATGATGTGAGTGGAACTGTGGCAAGAAGCTTACGTGGTGTGACGTGTGCATGCGCAGCCCCCGAGTCACAATGGCACTGCGGACGACATCGATGAAGAGCTGGTGTACATGGCCCTATTATTCGACCAAGGAGAACTCGGCATCGCAGTGTATGACTCGATAACTGCGAGGCTGCGCACGCTGCAAATCCCCATCAGCTCTCAACGAGAGTTGATTGAGGTAATATTCTTGGTTTCCGAATCAATTCGTGTTTCAGTCGTAACGAAGTCTTCCCAGGTCATCGAGCGGGTTCATCTGCAGTTTGGTATTCATCGCGTCATACTGTCCACACGAAATACAACGGTCCATGGACTTCTTCAGCTGTTGAAGACTGTGCACTCAAAGCTGCAACGGAATGCGGCGGTGACTCTCCGGAAAGTAAGTGATATTTCTTTCTGTCCCTCCATCAATCTTGAAGGAGGGAGTGACCGAAGCTTCTGATTCTTCCAGCATCAAGGTACGAGAGAACTACTACAGTGTCTGAGCCCGAGTGCATCCTAACTCGCGCTGTGTAGAGTTCAACTACCTTCGCGCATGTCAAGCAATTGAGAAGGTCCGAGTTGGTGGTACTTGGTGGGATTCTGACGCACTGAGTCACGAAATGACCAGGTGAGCGATCGCTTGGCACAAAGTCGGACATTATTGGCCATGAGGTCTCAAACCATCTGCACGAGCTTAGGCGAGAGATCTACAAGTTTCTCGGCAGCTACTTCGATTTTGAGTCCAAGACTCTCATTCGAGCTGCAGGAGGTTCAGTACATTGAGAAGGCCTAAACGTGCATCGAACCTGACTAACGCAGAATCACTGGCAGCGCTGATTGAATATTTGGCTTCGGAGAAGGTGAAATGGGAATTGCGCCTGGCCGAAATTCGTTCACTGACACGTGCTCGCGCAGATCGGCAATCAACTGGAGACGACCTCCACGGTTTGTTTGTCTGCTGTGGAACGCGTCACGCTCGAGGGCATGATGCACATAGACATCGGCAGCTTCCAGTCTCTGCAGATTTTCAGTTGTGTACGTTTTGTGATGCCCATTTCATCTGACTATGGCCTTATGTACTAATCTTAAGAGCGCAGGAATCTCATCCATCCCTTGTGAAGGTAAGACGACACATATAAGTGAAGTTTGTTCAGATACTGATTACCTGTCTGATTATGTCTAGGAAGCTGGCCGAGCAAAAGAGGGATTTAGGTAAGAAACGGTTCTGGATTTGGTGGCATGCGAGTGCTGAGGGGATTACCATTTGGTAGTCTGTTCGGACTGCTGAATCGAACAGTGACGAAGGCCGGATCTGCTCTCCTTCGCCAGTGGATGTTGACCCCGCTCGTTCGAGCTTCAGCAATAAATGAACGGCTGGATGCCGTGGAGTTCTTCTTTGCAGCTGACAACGCAGACTTACTCAAGACGATAGTACGCTAGCGTCGGTCATTTGGCTTGTATGGATTGCCTAACTTTCCCTCTTTCCTTAGCGAGCAAAGCTCAAATGCTTTGGCGACGTATCAAGAATTTTCACCAAAGTTCGTGGTCGATGTGCCACGCCAGCCGAGTGGAGCAAGCTCAATGACTCAATTTCCAGCTTTCTCGCGGTGCAGTAAGTGGTCGTAAATTCATAACGCATTTAGAAGGAGCAGCGACCCGTTAATGGCCTACTATGTTACAGGTCATTGCTCCAGAACGTCAACTCAGAGAAAGAAAGCGCCGAACTCCCGGCACTCATTTCTAGTGCCACGAAAGAGCGCTCCACTATCCACGTCAGCAATCTCCTGGGCAACATCATCGATTTCGACGAAAGTTTGCGTGAAGGCACCGTCGTTATCCGAGCCGGTGTGTCTGAGGTTCTGGACACTGCTCGCTGCAAGTACGAAGATCTGGACAACGTGAGTTCAATTCTTACTGAGTGAGTTATACCGGAGGACTGACATGAATGCTTCAACATCAAGGTACTCACCGAAGTCGCGTACCAAATTCAAGAAGCTCACCCAAGCTTATCGACTATCACCGTCCAGTACATTCCTCAGGTCGGCTACGTCATTTGTTGCGATGCGCCAACAACATTGTCGGACTTCATATTCCAATTTCAAGAAGACGACACAACGTTCTATTACAAGGTAAGAGCTGGAATGTAGATGACGGCACATCAGAAAATCCGAACCTAAACATTGGTCCAGGATTCCAGTTGTCGGGATCTCGATGTTTCCGTGGGAGATATTTTCGGTAAGATCGTTCCAAATGATTCCGTTGAAATTGTTACCAACGATTCTCTTTCTAGGGTTCATTTTGGACGTGCAGCGAGGTATCGTAACACATCGTGGACTCTACATGTACTTAATGCTGTCAGCGTTTTCGTCTAACAAAATCAGATCTTCTTGAGGAGCTGGCTGCAGCAGTGCTGCAATACGAGCACAGCGTATTCGGTAACACTGAACGAGGACCTCGAGGCGACAATGCGTTCTCACATCTCCAATGCTGTGCAGAGATGATATCAATCGTGGCGCTTGTCGACTGCGTTACGGCGCTCGCGGAGACTGCGCGCACCTTCAACCACAAAAGGCGAGTTCAAAGTGCCAAGCATTTATATATACTGTATTGTTATTGAGCTTAACAAAATGTGAAGGCCAGTAATCTCCGAGAGGAACGAATTCGTCGTGAGGCAAGCTCGCCACCCGCTACAAGAACTCATCGTGGATCGGTTCATTCCGAACGATGCGCGCCTCGACTCTAACACGATGATCATGCTCATCACCGGACAAAACGGATCCGGTAGGGCGTTTGTTCCTCCGTTGAGGAGCGCGAGTGGAACTATTATGCTCACAATCTCAAGCAATGCAGGTAAATCAGTCTACCTCAAAATGGTTGGTTTACTTCAGTTCATGAGTCAGATCGGGGCTTTTGTTCCAGCTGAGGAAGGTGGGTGGTGTATTATCTCGCCACTAATTGTCAGCGCGAGTACTAATCAGTGTTATTGTCAGCACTCATTGGCCCAGTAGGCAAGATTTTGACGCGCATCCAAAGGTTGAAGGTCCGTTGCTGGTTATTGCATCTCGTTTGTTCTCACCCACGATTTGTCCCAGTATGGAAACTGCAACGATTTCTCAGAGTTCGTTCACGATCGACTGCAACCAGGTACAACTTTTACTCACAAGCTTGCTGAATAATAGTGCCCTAATGGTCTATCTGCTTAGATATCGTGGATGCTGAAAGAGCGCCATTGCCGTGCGCTTTTCCTAATCGACGAGTTCGGGAAAGGCACTGCTGAAGCTGATGGAACCGCATTGCTGGTGAGATAAACGTGAAAGCACCATTGACATTCCCAATTAACCATGAAAATCTCCAGGCATCAGCTATCAGGCACTTTACTCGCCAAGGAAAGAATTGCAAGCAGCCGCGAGTTGTCGTTACGACTCATCTCTTGGTGAGCCCGTCGTGTCTTTGCCAGATCATCACAATGGTTTTTCTCACGTAGTTTCTTCGTTTAGGATGTGTTTCGGAAGAACCTCCTCTCAGACAGTCCACAGATATCTAAGTCTGATCAATCCTCGAACTCAGACACCTCGACAGTATACGCTGTGAATGCAAACGGTGTCGCCTGCGCGATGATGGCTTCGACTGAGGCACCAAAAGGCTCCGATGATCCCGTGAGAATGTTTATCCCCCTCCATGAACTGCGCGAGGGGGTAACATTCTCAAGCAATGCTCTCGGATGCGCGGTGGCATGTGGTAAGTTCTGAAGTTAGAGCAGTCTCAGTAGAAGCAGATGAGCTGAAGTTCGTGTTTCGGCAGGCATTCCGTCGCGAATTGTGAAGCGAGCGTCTGAGATCCTCGAGTCGCGGAAAAACGGACAGCCTATCATGCCGTGTGTGCGGAGTACTTCACAAAGCTGGGAAGAGCAACTGCTCGCTCACTTTGTTTCGATTGACGATTGGACGAGTCCGCCTGGCGACGCTTTGGCAACTTTCAAGGCGATCGTACGGATGAAAAGAGTGGCTGGAAGGAAGACATCGGTTGACGACCACAATTGATCGATTCTCTTTTAAACTACACGTAAAAGTCATGCACTCTTTCTTACACTTGGCTAGTTGGTCTGCGGCGATTTTGAGTTTAATCAATCGACACTGGGATGTCGATGTTCAAAATCTCATCCAAGAGATCGTCTCTGTCTTCTGTAGGAAGTTCATCGCAAGCATCCAGCTCCGGTGTGTTCAGATCCAACGTGGACTGAACAGAGTCGTCACTCCATGTGATCGTTTCGGTAAAAGAGGAGTCGGCGGGCCCGTCACTCGCCCACCAAGGCGGTGGAGACCCACCGCTGTTAAGCATGCTGTTGTCTGGCTTCCATTCACTCGAGTTCTTGTCTTCAACGTCGTATTGATCCATGATCGATGGCTTCGTGTCATCGTGGAGTTCGCGCACAATCTCTTCGCGGATTCTTTCCAGATAGGCAGGATCGGGTCCGTAGGACGGAAGGCCTCCATACGCAAATTCAATTTCCTATAGCATCGAGGAGGTGAGCTCCGAGGATTCTACCTGTCATGATTAAGACGATCGTACCTCAACCTTCTCCGGCACTGGAGGGGCCCGTTTCGGCGTTGTGAGTTTGACCACAGATGCTCTCGCCTTCTTCGCAGACGCTGGCGTGGTTGAGTTCACATTCGCCTTTAGTGTCCCTGCGCTCTTGCGCTTGCCCAGAACATCCGCGTTCGACTGATTGCCGTTTGGCGTGCGATGCTGGTTCGAAATGTCCCCAAGCGCACGTCTACAGGAGTGCAAAGGGTCATTGTGAGCAATTCCTCCTCAAGAGATAAGCGCATAAGCGCGTCATCATCGCACCTCGGCTTTTTCGTCGTGCTGCTACTTTTGCTCGGCGCTTTCGTTGACTTCGGGGTCGAATATGGTTGCAGTTTGCCCCCGGGCGTGCGCGCCTTGCTCGGTAGTTCTGGCCCCATAAGCCGCATTAGTTCATCGGGGCAGGTGAACCATCATGAACCAGCACAAATTCAACTCACCAGTAAACGTGACCTTGCCTCGGCTGACACTCGCCTCTACATTCTCTTTGTGGTCGTGTAGGCCACCTTGTAGCGCCTCCATGATTGCCGCGAGACTGCGGCAACTGCGTATCAACGTGGGCTTTTTGTTTGGCGTGGTCGGCTTTCAAAGTTTCAAATTGTGCGCACTTTTCTAGCAAAATGACCAATCAGAGTTCCCTTTCACAGCATACTGATAAAGTACACTTCTCGAAAAATCAATTAGCTTAGTATCTGCTTGCGGTTCTTGTTAAGAACTAATTAGTCTCGAAGTTGCCGTCAAGTGATGGACAGCGCCAACGCTCCACGGCCGCCTGATCCATAGCCTGCACTCGACGGCGCGCGGCATCGTCTGCCGCCATGCAGGAGATTCACCTTTCTGTCAA